>VYZW01029348.1:89338-128266 GCA_013401315.1 Balaeniceps rex | reverse complement strand
CCGAGGAGCGCGGCGGCCCCAGCCGCCACCCGAGGGTCCTGCGGCGGCCGCCCGGAGAGGTGAGTCCCGGCAGGTCGTGGAAGCGGGCAGCTGGAGGAGCCGGGGGGGTAAGGACGACGACGACGTGGGGGGGCGGCTCGGAGGTGTCCCAGGGCGGGCGGCGATGCGCGGCACCGGGGGACACGTCCCTCGGGTTCCCGTCGCTGCTCCGGCCGCTTTGCACCTGCTCGGTCCTTTCTTCCCCACATCGCCCCCGTCTCTCCGGGTGGCTCTCCGCCGGCGTCCCGAGCCCTGCGTAGGGCCCGGCTCCCCTGGGGAGCTGGCCTTGGGCAGGAGTCCCAGGGAAGTTGGTCGGTGCCGCTGGCTGGAGCCGCTCGCCTCCATTTAACGCCTGTCGCTGCGGTCCCCTGCGCCCGGGACCGGGGCACCGGCTGCCACTCGGTGCTGGCTCCCACTGACACCGGCCAGGATGTGGCACCAGGGTCTGAAACATCAGCTGCTGCCCCTCTGGGTGTTTATTCTTATTCCGGTATTTGCACAGCAGTCAAATGGATCTTTTGGGTTATTTCCTTTTTGGTGGTTGTTTTAAACCGTGTACTGTGGCAAAGGAGATGAAAAAAAGCCGTTATGTCAGAAGGAGATCTGTGCTGTTATGTCATTTCATAATTGCCTGAGAATTACAAATTATGGCCTTAGTCTGCCACTGGATCCGTGCCAAAGGACTCTTGCATCTATTAAGGGTTTTTTGTTTTTTTCTACTTTCTTTTTTGTCAAGAGTTGAGAATAATGGCTTTTTTGTGGCATGGACCCTACATGTTAAGTTACTCCAGCCCATGTCTTTAAGTGAAAATACGATGTAACTGTTCTGAGTAGTCAGGCTGATCCACTCAGTCACGACATTAAATCTTGGCTAGTGACAATGAGAATTGTGTCCTGCTGAAAAGTATTCAGCTGCACTTCTTTGCATGAGCTGAAGCATTTTCTCTTTGTTGCTTTGAAAGTTCTGATTCTGCCCAGAAACGCTGTTGCTGTTTGTGGGTAACAGACACATGGAAAATAGCAACCTTCTAGCTTCAAACTAAAGAATATCGGATTAATGACAGAGAAGGGCTCTGCAGTTCAGAGTTGCAGCCACTGCAAGAGCCTCAATTTGTGCCAGCACTTCGTTTGTAATCACGGAGGCTAGATCTGCCCTACCCTACTACGCTCTTGCAGTTCTGCCTCTCACCATGGTACCACTTGGAGGAAAAAAGTGTGGCCCTGCCAGCTATTCCCTTTGCCAAGGATGCTGAGGGCAGGAGGAGTCTGGAGGTGGTCAGGGCAGGTTGCTGCTGCAGGGTAGAGCAGCCGGGCGGGTCTGTCCCCCTCAAGGCAGGATGCTTTCCTAAGCTGTGCCACTGGGGCATGTTATAATACCAACTAAAATACCAATTTAAGTCTGTTGTTTCGAAGGCTGGGCCCACTTCTGCATCCTCCCTTCCCATGGTGATGTTCAGGATTTCTCCATGCTGCAACACGTATTCACCAGCTCTTGGAAAAGACAGATCTTTCAGAGTCTGCCGGGCTGTGTGTATCAAGTGGCATATTACAGTAGTATATTGTTCTTTAGATGCATAATTTCACTGGCCTCTTATGACCTAAAAAGCACACAGAAAATAAACAAGGGCATATTGTTTGGTGGGAAGGATGCAGAAAATTCTTCTGCCTTAGCCGTTAGTGAGGGAACGATTACTTTTAAGTGTTTCTCCTGATTGTCAGAGAAATGACATGGCACATGTGAGCTTGGTTTTTGCCAAGCAGGCTTTATTTGGAAGGTGAGGCATTTCTGAACTTCTCAGTCACCTTGGAACTAGTTACGAGTGCATAGCAAAGTCCTGCCCGAATCTTCTAATTAATTTGGCCGGAGGCCATCCTAATTAACCTTGAGGGAGTTCAGGGGTGGGAGAGCTTGGTATGAAACAATTGTTCTCTTGTAGTTTGCTGTTCACAATGTGTTGACCAAGCCACGAGCTGCATCTCTAAAATCCTCTGGGTCTCTTGATGAAGCCATTACACCGGTTTATTTGTTTTTTAACAGATGTTGTTTTCCACTTCTTGAGTGGAAAGGGTTATCTCACTTTCTGCAACCTTGTTATTGTGCTTTGTTTCAAGAGCCAGTGGACTGGGGCTTGCTGGGGAAGCTTACTCACCAGTTCCAGCCATGAAGGAAGGGGTTGGTCAGCCTTTCAGCAGTCTTGATGCGATCGTTAAGGTCTCTATGTGAACTGATGGCATCTTTTCACATCTACCTAGAGATAGCCCTCAGTTCTTCTGGTATTGGCAGTGTCTGCAGAGAACAAAAATCAGCAGCAGCCTCTTCATGGCCCAAGTGTATTACAGTTAGGATATTAATAGAATTTGTCAGCCCTAACTTGGACCATCTCAAATGGTGGGGCAAGGGAAGGGGTTTTGAAATCTGAGCTAGTCGAAAAAAGAAAAAAAAGGTTAAAGGCTGAGTTCTGCTTGTTCAAAGTGCTGAGGGCACCCTGCAAGTGTGTGACGAAGAGGGAAAAATTAACAGCCATTTCTGAAATTTTAGGATGGTCCCTCTTCCCCTGTCACGATGATGGCTGCTTGCCTTGTTGGTCCAGGGGTCTCACCCGTGCTCAGGAGCTGGGCCACCTTTCACCAGCCTGGGTGTACCTCACCAGCCGGCAGCCCTGCCCGGCACACGCAGTGCCTCAGCAGCATAACAGCGCTGGCGTGTAGCCTTCTTGAGTGCCCGTCTTATTTTTTTCTACGCTAATGCATACAAATGCTACTTTGGCATTTTATTTTCTGGCACTGCAAGGGGTCGGGGGGAAATCCTGCTGAGACTACAAGGCAGGACACACAGATGCAAGAAAGAAAGATCAAAGGCATCTATAATACAGGAAGAAGCAGAGGGTCAATCCAGAAGAGAGGGCATTTGATTATACATACGGGGGTAATATAAAAGGGATAACAACACAGGAGAGGATGGTAATGTCTCAAAATGAGTAAACAAACACATGCGTAAGACTATGCTGAGAATTTATTTACTCCAGCAGACACAATCCTTATCTCTTTGAAAGAGGAGAAGACCACACCAACCTTGGAGGCCTCTGCTCCCAGCCACGTTTGTGAGCAGGAGAAAGTGTTTGTTTACGGATCTTTCCTCCGTGAGTCCTGGCCTGATGGGCCGGCCCGTCCTGCTGTGATTAGTAGGATGCTAATGTGTGTAATCCTTTTGATCACAGAGCCCAGGCTCTATAAGTCATGTCACTGTCACCTCAAAGAAGTTCAGCTATGTGATGGATCCCTTATTAAAAATTTGTACTTTGAAAGATTTAATACAGTTATTATTGAGATCCTTTTTCTTTTGTTTGTTTGTACAGATGGGGAGCTTTCCTGTTAAAAAACATGCAAGCAATAATAATGATCCATGTAGTCCTAGCGTGGGAGTAGCTTATTAGCACTTCACCATAGGTAATTTAGGTGGGATGATTAACCCTTATCTTGATTTTAAGATGTGAGCAACAAATGTGACTCCATGTGCTTTGTTCTACCAGAGTGTATTGCTCTGTACAAAACTGTCGTAAACAGCATGGAAACATCCATCCCAGTCCTAAAAAATATCCTCTTCTGCAGTTCCTTTTGGGGAGGGATAGAGTTGGTTAATTACACTTTGTTTAGTAAATGTACTATTTTGTTCTCCTGTTGTGACAAAAAAAAGCTGTCATTTGAGGAAATACACCATATGCTGCCAATCAGTCGAAGGACTGGTTATATCTGGAGCACAGAGTAGCAGTGAGTGCTCTTTAACAATTGCTCCTTCTCTGAAAAAAATCTGGACCGATTTCAGTGGAGTAATGTGCTGCTCTGTCATCAGTGGAAGCGAGCTGTTGACATTTTGAAAACCAGCTAATGCGAGCAGCGGTATCTGTGCATGCTTGGACGTTTCCTCTCTCCCTTTATGCGTTTACTTCTGTTTGGATGCTTATGAGCCTCAGCGAATCAGTGCTCAGTTGGGGCTGGATTGGTCCATGGCAAATTTAAAAATCAACCTTATTTCAGATCCCATCCATGCACTGTCAGACATGTATTTCATCACTGTGTGAACCCAGTACTCAAACACCCACATTACTTTAAAAAAAAAAATCTAGCTCTCTACCATTTTTTCTTGGCAAATCTGAGAAGGCAAACTTTGAAATATGACCTGAAACCTCCTAACAAATGGGGCTGTCAACCCCTGGAGAGCAGCCGTCACTCGTTAAGGTCTCCCCCAGGAGATGCTCTGCACTCTCTCTCATGCCACAGTGGGTTTGCTGATGCGTCTGTGCCGGTGAGATACAAGACAGGAATAACTACCTTCTGAGAGTTAAACAAACTCTTCAAGACTCACTCCTCTTCTCCTCCCCACTTCCTAATTTTATTGGAAGACACGTCGTATCATTAATTTATTCTCTGGCACAGTTCCTTGGTGATTTCAGTGAGGACTTTCTGCTCAAAGAATGCAAAGATGATGTGAGCTGTAATTTTCACTGTCTGTGTTAAAGAAAAAATGTGCACCCCCCTGCCCACAGGTAATGAGGGTTAAACACAAAAATTCACAGATTTCTTTTTAATTTCTGTGAGATGAATGGGAGAGACATGCAGGCCTAGGAAGATGTGCGGAGCCAACATAGAGTTCCAGCCAACACAGAGTTCCATAGAATCTTCCAGCAATTACTTTGGCACATCTTCTTCCCATGTAGTCAGCAGAGATGACCGTGCATTTAGCACTAGTGGCTTTGGAGCCCTCGGTGTTGGCTGCAATGGGGACTTTTTTGAAGCTCTGTCTGGTGTGTATCCATGATCTGATACAAGTCCTCTGGTCAGGACTCTGTTCTTGTGCCTCCACTCAGGTCATCTGCTGCCTCTTCTCTGTGTGGGACCCTTCAATGTGAGCGTGTCTCTTGTGTCTCAGTCTCCCTATCCCTCCCATCCTGGAGGAGAGGCAAAGTTTCTCTTCCTGCTAAGTGGTGCTTGCCACCTTGCCAGGCCTGCCTGCCCTTGGCACCCCCTCGCTCTTCCCTGCAGAGCAGAGGATGTCAGGACAAGGGGGTGCAACGTAGGTCATTGGTGGCATTTTGTGATAAAGTGTTCATTTTACTTTGGACAGTAGTTATTGGGGAAAAGCCACATTGTAATTCGGGCAAGGTGGCTGTTTATAAGACTGGGAATCTTGTACAGAAGGGTTTTCATTTTGTTGGAGAGATCAGACTGGTAAACAAAGCCTTGTGTATGATGTATTAACCTGGGGGAGTTGTGCTTCCAACCCCACTTCTTTGTACATCCCCAGAGGACTTCAACTCCCAGAAACCAATGCGCTGAGCCTGCTCAGCTGTGTGTGGCTCACCATGGAGGTACATGGAGGTTCATGTGAGCATACAAAGCCAGGCAGCCAGCCCCATAGGAGAGAACGGAGACCAACAAACTATAACTGAGGAATCAAGGTGAGAAATACTCAGTATTTGAAGTCTGGAAACTCCAGGTGTGGGGCATGCCAACAAAACAATACCTTTTGGGGGGGGGAAGGGAGAGAAGGAATGTAAAAATATTTAGTTTCCATCACAAATCCCTTGGTTCCGAGGCAGGATCTGCTTCATCTGCACTGCTTTTGATAGGTCTTCATTTAGCCTATTCTTGAAAACCTCTGTTGATGGAGACTCACAGCCTCCCAGCATAACCAGTGATTAACTATCATCATGGCTAGACAGTTCCACCTAATATCTAACCTAAATCTCCTTTGCTGCATGCTAAGCCAGTCCCTTCAGTTTTCCACATCCACAGGGAGCAGGACGATTATCACTGCCTTTTAGCAGCCAGACATATTTGAAACTTGTTATCATCTCTCATTCTCTCACCCTCATTCCTCCTCCCTTTTCTTTCGGCTAAACAAGCCCACTTCCTGTACCCTCTTCTCAAGGGGTCACACTTCCTAAACTTTTAATTCTTGTGAGCAAGTGGCAGGCAGCAGCATCTCGCTTGAGGTAGGGCCCAAAATTGGATATAGGGCTGAGAGGAGTAAAGAGCCTGATATGTCATGCTCCTCTTAGTATAACTCCAAGCATATTTGCCTGTGTGTACCAAGCCCTGTGCTTCTCTTGATGTCTTCTCTCTTTGCATCTCTGGCCCCCGAGACTCTTGCCATATGGCTCCATTTTGCACTTTTGCATTGCATCCTTCTTCTTCAACATGGTGCTTTACAGCTGCCTGTATTGAATCTCAGTCATTCATTTCAGACTGGGTCTCTAATTTATTAAGATTTTATTCCAGTTGTAATCCCTGAAAATGCTCGCAGCACTCCCTACAGATTTGTAATTGTAATCTTTATTCTAATTTACAAGTCATTAATGGAAATACTGTATAGAGCAAGACCGCAGGCAGAGCCCTTATGTGTCTTTTCAGGTTGACATTGAATTTATCAACTATTGCTTGAGTACAGATTCGAAACATTTGTATACCCATCTAGAGTAAATTATACCTAAATTGTATTCACCTGGTTTGCATATAAGACTATCACATGCATCCATCAAAAGCTTTCCTTGTTCCAATGTGCGACTTCTGCTGTTTTTTCCTCCCTAGTCACTATGCTCCCAACTCCATCAAAGAAGAAAATTAAATTGATTAGACTTAATTTGTTCTTGACAAGCCTGTGTTTTCTGTTTTCTCATGACCTTATCATGTGGGAGTGGATACAGCTGCAGTGCGGGACGGAAAGCAGGGAGCTGGAAACACCGCTGCTCCTCCTGGATCACATACTCACTCCCTCCCGCTCCGCGATAAATCGACACCTGTTATAAGTATTTACAAGTGGGTTGAATAATAATTTGTCTGAGTCAATATCAAAGCCAGGCTGTTTGGTCTATGATACCTCAGATCTGTCTCCTTCCCCCTTTTGTTTGAAGTTAGATAATATGTTTGCCCTTCACCTATCCTTTGAGAATTTCTAGGAGGTATTTACTCATGGCTCAGAGGCTGCCCTGGCTAGTTCCCTACTCCTTCCTTACTCCTAGCCTACGCTTAATTAAGCCCTGCCGAGCTGAATATATCCAACTTACATTAATATTCTCTAATCTTTTTTTCCCATGTTGTAGGCTATCTTTGCATTAAATATCTAATATTTGATCATAGTGAACATTATTGTTGAAGGCTCTTCAAGCACATGAATTTTATCTTTCCCGATGGAGTGCGTGTCTGCAAGACAGTGAATGTGGTGGTGGTTGTTTCCGCAGTAGAGGGCAGGGGCACGGCGCGCCGGGGCGGCTGTGTGCACAGCAGCCTGCCGCTTACAGTCCCATCTGACTTTACTGTGCCAAAAAAAGATGAAATGATCAAGGTAAAAGCCTCATTTAATGTGTTTATTTTTGATAACCCATCTCATATGCACACATGCAAAACCAGAGTGAGAAAACAGGAGCGATTACAATGGCCAAAGACTTACATATTCTCCTGGGATGTAGCTCAGGGTTATATTTAGACTGAGCGAGTAGTACCATTTGTATTAAAACTTATACTACAAGAACCTGTTTTCCATTGCTGTAGTCTGTCAGGCTTTTATCACTTGATCTGAGACTTTCAGGTTGTGTCTCTCTCTCAGGCTAAATTTATTTTAATATCGTCAGCTAAACCAATTCAACCATTTCCAAGGAAAACTAGGGGGGAGGAGGGAGGAGAGAAGGAATGTTGTTTTGCCCACATTAAAAAGGGGAACGAAAAGAAATCCTCCAGCCGTTTGAGAGCTGCAGTGCCATCATGTTCAGGAACAGGATCTATGGTGACACGGCTCGGAGACGTCCGCGCATATTCTCGCCAGACTCGTCTCTGTTTCTAGACGCTCTGTTTTCCGACGATTTTTTCCTCCCATCCATCAGCACCTCACAGCCTCTGGTGCTGAGCAGCCCACTCATGACCGAGCCCTGCGCAGGGACGGCGCTTATGCCCTAACTGCTCCAACAGATGTTCGAGCAGAGCATGTCTGCATAGCCCCCGCGCAGTGCCCCTGCCCAGGGCTGCGGCGGTGGAGGTGGATTGTCCCCGTAATGACAGATCCTGCTTTTTCCAGGTACAGGTGAGACGGGGTTTTGGACCTGGGAGCAGAAAGCAGGCACAGAGGTGTTTCTGCTGGAAACATACATGGAACAGGGGCTGGTTATCAGGAGAGGAAGGAGGAAAATTGGGGTGAGGGATGCGAACAGAGGACTGGTGGGGAGAAGCTGTAAGGGCTGCAGGAGGGCAGGGTGGGCTGGTTAGCATGGCGATGGGCTGTGCGGGAAGAGCGCCCGGACTGGTGGGACCAGGAGACAGGAAGGCAGGGGAGGGATGCTGGGGGGCAGTCGGAAGGACAGGTGGCTCTGACCGGCCAGAAGGTCGGGAAGTGGGAAATGAAGGCACTGGTGTGCATGGTGGTGAGGAGCTGACAGGGGTGGGAGGGAGATGGGGGCTGCCTGGACAAAAGTGTTGGTGCTGGATTAGATGGGCAGAGGGACAGAGGAGAGCAAGGTAGACAAATTACGGCAACCAATTTTTTTGGCTTACCCCATGTCTTCATTGTGTGGGCACCTGACTTGCTACACTTGGCTTAACGTGCAGAGGCACTAGGTTCTTGCAGAAGTTGCTTTGAACGTACCTAGTTCAGTTTCAAGGCTAAATGCTTTGAAAAATCAGGTTGTAGACACTTCAGACTGGGTGCCTAGAATGGAGAGGGTTGTTTTCACTTTAGTCTATCCATGTAAATACTTCTGTCTGGCACACGTCTGATATGAAATGGGAATAATGTCACCCAGACGTGAGTGAAGATAAGCTAGTTTAATGTGTGACCCATCTGGATAATATGCTTTGTAATTCAGATGCCTGTTAGTAACTCTGTCTTCAGAACAGTGTTTGGATAGCTGCTGTAGATAAAGCCTAGGACGACTGGCATCACCTAGCCTGCGTATCAAATGAGGCAGGAGTCCCGCAGACTTTGGTAGCCTGAAGTAATGTAATTACAGACTGTGGCAACTCGTGCGTCCATGCAGGGTGCCTTGATTTTGGCAATTCATGATGTTTGTATGCTTCATTTCTCAATATGAATCATGTTCCTTTGATGTTTTCTTTTCTGTAAAGTTGTACAGAATCACTTACAAAAATGTTATAAATAGTTCTGCAGAGGTGGGCAGGGCAAATCATGCGCAAGAAGGAGTTTTGGGAGTCATATTCAAACAGTTAAAGGGATGCCACCTTCCCCTTCATTTCAAGTAGCAGAGGGTGGGAGAAATGTAACAGAGGGCAGCCAGGGCCAAATTCTGTCTGGTCTCCCACCCAATACGTGTGTGCTGTGCCAGGACGCTCTCTGGAGCCAGGGCTAACCAACGGAGCACGCCGATGGGCTGCTCTGAATGCCATGCGGAGAGGATTCAGCGGCACGCAAGCCAATTCAGAGCATGGAGGTAAAAGCTGCTTCTGCCACTGCTGCAAGTGGTGGCATTCATCGTCACTGGTACTGGTCATCGTACAGGTGGTGGTGGTACCCCCCAAAATAATAAGCCTTGGGAACCCCTGCCACTGAAAAAACCTGCAGATAAAGGCAGACCATCAACAGAAACCAGGGCGTTTCCCCCACCAAGAATGGGCCCAAGAAGCAGCTCAGGGGAAACTCTAGCACCAGATTTCTTCAGGGTGTCTTTCAGCAGTGCTTTGGGCTTTTCTCAAGGCCAGTGATGAGATTCCTGCTCTGGGACAGACCACCCTGAGCCGAGGTGCTCCGATGAGCTTTCCGTCTGGTGGTCCCATTGTGTCCCGCCCGCCAAGGCTGCGGGTCCCCATTGTGTCTGCATACATGGGGGCTGATGCCGATTTCCGCCAGTCAGCCTGCGCTTGTTTCTTTGCATCTGAGAGTGCTGCTGAGAAGTTTCCAGAGAAAAGCTTGGCCCCTGTTTCCAGTGTAATGTGGAGTTGTACCGGCTGACGGGGACAAGTCGGAAATGCTGGCAAGATAGCAGGCATCCTCAGGAAGCAAACCCTATCAGAAAGCACTGATGTCATTGGCAAACAAAACAAATGAGCACTGGAAAAACAAACTGTTTTCCAGCGTTGTTGATCTTCCCTCAAATTAGAAGCTCTGCACAGCCTTTACTCTTTGGCCCAGTCTGACAGATTATTTACAAGACAGTGCTGCAGCAACGGTTTTGTTACTCCTGCCAATCCAATTCCTTTGATTTTATTTTTTAGATTTATTTATCTAAGGGAGGGTGGGAAGAGTGTCCCAGGGCTGCAGCCAGGTTTGGAAAGCTGGCCAGTGTCCTTGCAGACGTTGGGTGCTGACATGGTTGATGTCCTGCAGGCTTTGCTCGGGCAGGGCCTCCCACTCCCCTGCCCCCAGCCAGGTCCGATGCGGGGGGACGGTACCTCCCTGCGAGTCTGTGCAGCCCTTTGTGGCATGTGTCCTGACAGCGTCCCAGCTAGCAGCCACCCACCACCGCTGCTGTCGGCTCCTGGGACCTTGTGCCATGGGCACAGACAATTTCTCCATGTGGTGGGGCTGGATTAGAGCTCGTCGGGCGGTTTGGGGTGGAGGGCACCACGGCAGGCAGAGGAGTGCAGGCTTCTCTGCCTTGTTTGTTCCTATTGCAGAGCTGCGATGGGCACAGTGATAGCATCCCGCTCCCAGCCGGGCCTTCCCACCGCCGGTAGCACCGCAGGATTTTCCCTTCCACATATGATAAGTTTGCAGAGCAGGAGGAGACAGTCGCACCAGTTCCTCATGGTTCATTTCCACCCCGTTGCTCTTCACCACCGGTGCCAAAAGGAGGATCAGAGTAAACCCCGTGGGCTGGAGGTTTCTCGCCCACTTGCCTTTCCCTCTCTGATGGCCCCATGGCTGCAGCAGGTGGCAGAGAGAGGGTTAAGCTGCACTCCAAGCCAGCCTGACAATAATAGCAGGAAAAGCACATTTCTTCCTTGCACCTGCGAGCGCTCAGATGGGCTTTCTGCTGTTTATGGTAGTCACATTGGATCTTTCTCTTGTTAGAGGCTGAACAGGTCTAGCAGCCAGCTGTTCCCCTTGCTCTGCTCGTACCTGGCTCCTTGCACGGTCCGGGGCAGCGGGTGGATGGAAAATCAGCCTTTTAGGTCAGCATTCAAAAGTAATCCACAAAGCCTTCCCTTCCTTCCAAGAGGGAAGGGTCCTGCTCCTCCCTGCTTCTGCCTGCTTGTACTTACTGCTGGCTCACTTACTCAGAGCACTTACTGGGAATTTGGAGTCCTGTTCTAGCAAGGGTACTCCTAAAATATCTTCGGCACAGAGCTTTATTTCTCTGTTTTTAAAGGGTGTGTAGTGTTCCATGTGTGAAAAGGGAAGAGATTCATTAAGCTCTAGAGACAAACGGGTTTAAGTGCTCAGCAGGCTCTCAGGCTGAAAAGCCACTTTTGCAGCATTCCAGGTTACCAGTTAAATTCTGGCTCTGTATAAAAATTGTGCGTGTTTTTCTGCACCGCAGGCTGTCCTCGGGCGAGCGCCATGGCCGCTGCGGGCAGTGCACGGCAGGGGCGGCCAGAGGGTCCCTGCGTGCCCGGGAGGCACACACCAGGCTGGCCCGGAGCGGCTGGCCAGACCGGCTCCGCAGTCTGCAGAGCATCAAGGAGCAGGAGCAGAAAATGAATGGGGCACTGGATAGGCAAGAAGTGGCCATAATGTATGGAGTGCTGCACCACAGAAACTGGTTTATATTCTAAGCCAACCCATCGACTCCTGCATATACGTAGCCTGAGAGATTTAGTACTAAGAAATGTGCAGCAGCCATCTCAGTAGTTGCCCCATCTAAAGTAAATTATTGTAAACAGCAGTGAACAAAGTTGTTCTTTTCTTCTTGCCCAAGGAGAGCGTTAGAGCCCAGTGTAGAAAATGCACTTGCTTTGCATGATCTTTGCAGAGAGGATCTCCTTTTGAGCAGCTGCCAATGCTGGGCTCCTGTCCCTCAGGTAGACCTGCTACTACTAAGGACACACACTACTCACCAGGCTTGTTAAATGAACTCTTTGTGCAGGGAAAATCATCTTGAGTGTTTTATGTTTTACATAACAAATCTATTTCTGTGTGTTTCACTTCTTCTTTATGCACCTTTTTTTTTTTTTCTTTCTTTCTTCTGGTAACACAGTTCAAGCAAGGAGGAATGTACCAGAACGGGTCCATTGTTGTGCACAACCTACGAATAGATCATTGCCTTCCACTCGTTTTAAAACTCTGGAAGAGTGGGTATTTCGTAATTGCCATAACAAGCTGCGAGAGTGGTATAGAAAATAGAGATTGTTTCCAGCCAGCTAATTCAGTTTGCTGAATCTTTGCTGTAGTCAGTGCAGAATTGAACACTGTCACTGGGAAGAAAAATCTTGACTGTCCCATGTCTTGGAAATCATTGAGACACAACAGACATGGGCATCTCAGGTTGTTTCCAGTCACTTTATGCAGTGGAATTGTGCTGTAAAAATAGACCATACTTGAAATCTTAGGTTTTGTATTATTCTAGTTGAGGATTACTGATTTCCAGCAGGCCAACACAGGCCAAAAAGAAAGTAATCTGTAAAAAGGACTGTTCAGCTGGGGTATTGCATGATATTACCTGGGTTTCTCATGTGGTTGCATAATTCATTTTCGTTCTCATGCATATTTTGTCCTTGTTCATGTGAACATTTTTTCTTAATTGGAATATGCAGAGCTGTAGGGAGAGGCATGTTGCCCTGTAATCTGCCCCCTCCTCCTGCAGCAACTTAAAACGCAATACAGAGCACACCTCTCCATGACTGGGGAAAGACTGGTTTTTAAGGAAATGCCCGACTCAAATTCTGGGCTTACCTCTGGCGCAAAGATTTTTTTGAGATCACTTAGTGAAATCTGAAAGCTGCAATCACCAGTGAATTCTTCAGCGAAACGGACTGAGTCAGCAGCAGCACGGCATCTGCTGCTTGACTGAGTGCGTGGAGGTGTATTGTTGAGGGAAGGTCAGCACATGATTCATCAGCATCTGCATGCACTTTGCTTCATCTATTTCATTATAAGGGTGGAAGACTGAGGTCAGGGGATGAGACTCTTAGCTTCAGCAGCCTACCAGCTGATCAAAGATATCTTTCTTTGTTTAAACCGGCCTTCTGTTTGTTTTTGGTTTTGTTTTCCAGTGATGGGTCCTGCAGGAAAGAGCTTTCTGATGGCACAGCTGTGAGTGAAACCAGCACAATATGTTCAGTGTCGAGGATCTCCTGATTTCTCATGGATACAAATTGTCAAAAAATCCCCCTGTTTCATATCAGAACAGATATGATGGATACCGGCATGAAATCGCGGGGAACAGATCTGCTCAGAGAACGCTGAACGGGTTTGAGGCAGAATCGAGAGCCAGGGCATACAGCAAGAAACCTCTCGTGAAAACCAACTCGAGCAGCACTGAAAGCAGCCATGGGAGCCAAGGGAGGCAAGTGGGTCCTGGTTACCACCATGACCTTCAGGGTTTGTCCACTTTTCATACTTCAGAAGGGGGGTAAGTTTCAGCATCATGCCATGGCTTTGCTTTCACTTCCTTTTTGTCCTACAGGTAACTAAGCATGACCCTAACCCTTGACATCATCTTCCTGTGATCCTTTCCTGCTCCCATACCAGTGACCATTTCCATGCACTGCAAGTCCACACAAAGCAGTGGCACATCCATTCACCTTCTGCTAGAGCAAGGCCTTTGAGAGTATTGGGGTGATGGGAAGGGGCTGAGAGTGGGCAAATTTCATTTACTAATATGGTCTGTATCAGAAAGGCCTTTTTGATGGGCTTAGAAAAGCTCAGTCCAAGTACCGTAAAAAAGGGGGGCAAAAGCTCTTCCTTTTCTTCAGTTTTAAAAAACTGAACCCAGCTTCTTGTGCCACATGCACACCCTGGTTTTTGCAGTAGATTCAGCCATGTGCAGCTCTCGGTGGGTGTTCCTACATGCACCAAGGACTTTCTTGTTTTTTTAAGGCTGCACTTGTGGAGTAAACATGAGAAGGTGCCTGTTTGTTTCTTTTTAAAACAGCTCAAAGCCAGTGGAAGCTCTTGTCGTCACTCCATACGATGTGCTTGTACAACCGTGGCTGGCTTAGCACGGAGTACGTGCGCACTGGGGCTGGGCAGGAAGAGCTGTGTGTACACGCCGCGGCTCAGCCATTGTTCTGCAGCTATTTGAGTGCTGCAGATGGACAAAGGAAAGGGGCTAGAGCAGGACTGGAAACCAGCCCAAGTGTGACGATGTTTTATGAGGAAAAGACCCTTCCTCCTGCCGAATGGGCTTGAAACTGAAAGCAGGGAAAAACAGTGTCGCCTTGGGAGCTTGTCCTCTTACGAAGACCTTTGGCAACACGTGGCAAAGGCACGTGTCCCCTGACTGCTGGGCTCGTCTGCTCTTTTCCTTCATATCTCTTCCCCTTGTAAGCCTGCTTGCCTAGAGCAGGAACGGCTGCTGGCTGCCAGCTAGGATAACGGGCAGGAAGAGATGTAAAGCAGTCCTAGGGCAGCAAGTCCCAGCCCCGGTGAAGGTCGCCAGGTGGAACTATCCCTTCTGGAGAAGGAAGGAGAGGACACAGGTTTAAAGGTAATAAGAAGGCTCCTTCATGGTGTGTTTTGGGTGAAGTAAACTGGATGACAATAAAGTGAGAAAAGATACCGAAAAAGAATGAAAGGGAAAAACGTTTTGAAGCAGGGGAAGAGAGTGGGCAGGGGTGTGAAGGAAGGTGACGCTTGGCCTTGGAGCAGAGTTTACAGCGTGGAGAAAAACCTGGTGTGAAGAAGATATAGCTGTGCGAGGCTGGAAGCGACCGCAGCGCTGCTGCTCCCACGGCCTGTAAGGCAGAGCCAGCGTGGGTGCAGAGCGGCGTGGGAGGGCTGCTGCCGCCCTGCCTCCTGCCTGTGCAGGGGCGTCCGCGGGGGCTCGCGCGTCTGCCCCATGTCTCGGGCGAGGCAGAGGTGTCTGTAACTGCTGGTGTAGGCTACATGCAAAATAATGCTCTCTGACAGTGTAAATGTCTCTTACTAACATTGCAAAATGCAAGGGGTGAAACCTGTCAGTCTACAGTGTAGTTAAATATTATATCCTGGTTTTTAAAAGTGGCTTTTTCCCATAAAATAGGGAATGCAGCCCTGGAAATGGCTTTGTCATGCTTTCACAAAATTAGAAATCTTTTCTTACTATTATTGTTACAGCAAACTGATTACCAGTGAGCCTATTGGGAACTCTTACAAGGCACTAGCAACTATGAGCACGGGACAGCCTTTGTATCAGCCGTCCCTTTCTTGCCATCCCGGCATGTGCAGCGTACCCCTGGTGCAGAGCGTGACACTGCCGCTGTCCTGTGCAGGAAGGGAGGAGCGAGCTGAGCTCTCTCGGCCAGACCCAGGAAAGCTGTCTGCAGCTTCAGTGCTGCGGCACCTGCCATTCAGTTGCTGAGCTCCAGGGTGACGGTCCCCCTCCAGACCCACTCCCCTGCCCTGGGGAAGCATCCAAAGTATGGGGCTGCCATGCAAGTGTGAGCTGTTTTAAAACTGAAGACAAGATTTTCGTGGTGGCCCACATTGGGGTGTTTTGGCCTGTTATGGGTGGGCCATAGTGAACTCCACTAGGGATTTTGATCTCGCCGTCTGGTTTCTGGACCGTCGCAGGAAATAGGTTCCTGGTTCTCAGGCTGGGACAGAACTGCACACTGCAGAGACTTGGGGACCATTTGGGCCCAAAGAGGGGACAGCCACCCAGCGAGGTCCAGCACAAAGACACTGCTCTTTGGGCATCGCAGGCTTCCTGCAACCATCTCCTGACTGCTGCCTTCCCAGTGCAGCCCAGTGGCAGGAGAAGGCCAGAAGAGGCAGTGTGTGTCCCAGCTACCCTCACAGACCTTGACCAGCTCCACCGCAATTTGGAACATGACTCAGGCTCCTCAGATGAGGAATTATCTACACCACACTCATGCTCAGACCACTGATGTAGAAGAACTAATCACCCTCCAAACACCACAGAAGTGAGTGATGTTGCCCACCTCGTTGCTGCCTTCGCAGAGAGGTTTGCAGGGCTCAGGGTGTTTCATGATGGCAGGGTATGATGTTCCAGTCATTGGGGTTGTTCTGCTGATCAGTCCTTGCTGAGGAGGAGGAGGAGGAGGAGGGAGGCTTCATAGCAACTGCATGTGGGCACATCACACCGCCCGATGCTGCTGCTTGCTTCCACACTCAAGGAGGGAGAGACGCCCCGGCAGAGTGGGGAAGTGATGTTTTGCTCCATCCCGTTGTTCTTCAGGCAAAGCGTGGGGGAGCAGATGGTGGGAGGGATCTCCTGGCTGTCCTTGCTTAACTGAGCATTAGGGGGCTGCACAGTAAAGGTTTGGAAGAGGAGACGAGGCAAAGAAAATGGGAAAGCTGACCCTATGGTTAGAGATGAGAGGGTTCACAGAAGGAGAACTCCCTCCTGCTTCTCTTCTGAGTGGAGAGAAGAGGCACTTTGTTTAGCTATTTGTGTGGGAGGAACTGTGTTGGTAGCTAGCAAATTCAGAGATAAATAGATAGCATCATTAATGAGATTACCTGCTGGAAAAATTAGGAAAGTGTACTGGTTTTCCCAGTGTTGAGGCTTGGAAGAGTGTATGTGAGGATAGGATCCCAAAACAGAACAGAAGCTTCCAGTGTCCAGAACAGCCCTCTGAAAATTTTTCCCCCTTGCTGCCAAATCCTGGAAATTTCTTAACAGTGCCTCCTCCTTGGGCACAAAGTCTGTCCCGGTGCCTGCAGCTCACCCACCCTGAGCTACTGGGTGCCTAACACCTACCACTTGCTGGCAGCCAGAAACAGGGACAGGAGCTCCCATGGTGTTGCTAGATAGCCCTGCAGTGGCCTCATTCTGCTGGGTCTTGACTTCATAGCCTGTGCCATGCTCCTTCACTTCTAGCCCCATTCTGTGGGTCGCACAAGGTCCTGTTGGTCCAGCGATGCCCTGGGGGAACTGGGCAGCTTCAACCCATTGCTCTGAGAGTGGCAGCTCAGTGAAATGCAGTCATGCAGCTGGTGCAGGGTGGACTGATGGCCTTGTTTCTTGCAAAGGCCTAAAATTCATAGAAAGCTAGCAATAGTTTATTTTTTTAAATGGTTTTCATTGGATTAATTTTATACAGAATCAATTCAAAGAACTTTCTGACAGCAAATGTTATATTTGTTAGAAGCAGGCCTGTTAGAAAAGAGTTCATAATGTTAAAATCTACCTCTTTGGTACCATGGGACTGCTCTGTCCTTGGCACTTAAATCTTCCTGGTTGGTCCCATGGGACCGCTCCATCCTTGGCACCCCTCGAGCTGTGAAGCGCTTGCAATCCGCTGTATCCGGGTGTGCATTTCTTTATGTGTCAGTACTGTTGCATCATGGAGTTGAGACAGAATTGGGTAGTGTTACGGTCAGAGACAAGCTGCTCCTAGGAGGGACTGTGTGGTCTCTTCATTGATAACATGTCATGGACGCGAAGACTGCAGCATGACTGGCATTTGTCACCCAGAGAGGTAGCATTGCTGAGGCTGTAGTGAGGCATTTTGAACTTGGGGCGGCTCTCGGATGCTTCGCCTTCCCACCACTTCATTTGACTGCAAGACCCAGAAGTGTCATATATCCTGGAAGGAGCCACTCTGCTGCAGTTGCAGCCACAAGCAGTGTGGTTGTGCTGTGCTGCCCTGCTGCCTGCCTGCTGCCTGCCTGCCATGCCTGCTGCGCGCAGGTGTGCAGGAGCCACTCTGCATCTTTGGGAGCAGAGGAGTTGTCGGGCTGGAGCTAAGCTGGAGGGTCCTTGGGGAGACTGTGGAGCATCCTCTTCCCACCGCGCAGTGTGGTGCCATCCTCTCCGAGGCTTGTGGGGCCCAGGAAACGGGCTGTCTGTGTAAACCACCTCTAGTGCCTGAGCCAGAAGCTGGAGAGATTGATATTGTCCACCTTGTGAATAGATCATGGAAAAGACGAAGTTTGAAATGCTCCAATTACCTCCTTTTAAATGTCTTTTCTACATTCATGTTGCAATGATGACATAGTACAGCTCACAGTGGTTTGTATTGTGTTCAGAAATGTATTACTGGAGCCTAGTTATTAATCTTTTAATCTTTAAAAATAAATTTAATCTTTTAAACAGCTTTTAATAAACGGAGGAACATCCTTTCTGTAACTGAAGCTACCCTAACGTAGGGCTAATTTACTTCAATGAATGTCTGAACTTGGGTTTTGTTTGTTTTTAAAAAAGCAAACTAGCCAAAACTCTTCTGTTTTAGTGGTTTCCTAGGAAAGAGTCGAGTAATGCTTCCTTCCCTATTCCTGATTTCCTATTAAATCCTTGAAACACCCAGCCCATTCCATTCCTGTGCTGTTAGTTGCAATTGTTGCAAATCTCAGTATTATTGTCTACCATACCTCCCTCCCCCAATGTTTTTATATTTGGGTTGATAAGAATTTGGGTTTACTTTGGGGGTTTTTTAATGATGAATTAAGCTTTGCAACAACATCTCTGGAAATTTAAAGATCAAGATTTTTAGATGCTTTTCTAACAGACACGCTACCACTGAAGCAGGAATTATTTCAGGGAAGTCTGATGGCCTGCGTTGAGCAAGATGTCAAACTAAATAATCGTAATGGTCTCTGCTGATCTTGGAATCTATGACTCTGTACTTCCTGCGATTTCTGTAGACCCTTTTATGACGATGGTTAAATTCAAACAGAAAGAGCAATCTGTCTGTTCCCTCCTCACTATTGCTAGACCCTGTTTCTCACCTTGTTTTGTAAACGCAGGTACAAATGGTGCCATAGCAGCATGGGGATGAGACGAAAAGGTAGATTTGATAATCTCAGCAGAAGGCAGCATTTGGTCAGGTGCATGTTTCCACATGCAGAGAGGCATGGAAATGTTCACTGTTACAGCAATCAACTTTCCAATATAGGAGGTGTCCTGTAATATCTCACTGATTAATGAAGAAGTCATTCCTGGGGTTCAGCAATTGAACTGTACTTTGTGATTCAGAGGCAGAACATTCTGTCAGATGTTAAGTCTTAATCCAGTTGAATTAATATGAACAAGATGCTCCTTATCCCAGTTTGGTTTTTAAACTTTTATAGTCATAGGATGAAGTTAACATACATACAAGAAAATTGCTGTGGATCTGGATTGCTTAGTTTTCATTCTGAATTTTGAATTGTATTATGTTTTCACAAACTACTATTTGAATAGATCATTGTTTTTAGTAAAAAAGTGCCAGATGACACTGCTTATATACCTTGGGGTGGAGAGAGGAGAAAGAAATTCTTGGGTCCTATCTACATACTTGTCCTATTTCTGTCAATTTTGATTTTTCTTTTCAGTCTTATGCTGGTGGCAGCTACATAATGGTGTAAAGGCAGTTATACTGTTGGACACTTTAGGTACAAGAATAGCAGAACATGGTTCAAATAGAAGATTTAATTATTTATATAGAAAGGTACCAATTTTGTTTAGCAGTAATACATTAAATAGTTTACAGTCTGTTCAGAACACACAAAGAACCTATTCTGTTCATGTAAATCTGTGTTCTGAGTTTCTAATCCGCAATAAAATGTCTTTCAGATTTCAGTAAGAGATTGCTGGAGTTAATCCCTCTTTTATTTAACAGTGTTATACATCCTTTGAGGTATTTTAGATTTCAAATATTGGTTCCATCTTATTCAGAACTGTGCCGATACATCACCATTGTTGTGGCATGTATCATTTCATCCAAAGCACTTTGAAGAAATTTGTTCCCTTTGAAAGATGAACACGAATCAACACTGGAAATGACATGTTTAATTTCAGCTCTTCTACTAGGATGCAAATCATGGCTTCTTACAGAATATATCTTATGAAATAGCCCCCTACCTGTTCTCCATACCTCTGCTTTTTAGCTTTGGATTCCTATTAAACTTGCGTACCACAGTAGTCCCCTTGACGTCTATAGATTTTGATGTAGCAGAGTTCAACATTTCTGGGTTTCTGGTGTCCATCAAGGAGGGCTGTGCATGTTTGCACAGCATGTAACTGTGTGCGTTTGTTTCTCTTTCTAACAGCTTTGCATAGCTAACAACATGCCAGCAG
The DNA here is from genome assembly GCA_013401315.1 of Balaeniceps rex. Taxonomy (NCBI): domain Eukaryota; kingdom Metazoa; phylum Chordata; class Aves; order Pelecaniformes; family Balaenicipitidae; genus Balaeniceps; species Balaeniceps rex. Next base: position 108,119 of record VYZW01029348.1, on the reverse strand, counting down.
AGCATCAGTCCCTTCCTTTATTCATGTTAATGACTGACTTTTAAATCCTCTCATTAAAATCATAAAGTCATCTAGTTGTGAATAGATTACACAAACACCACTGGCATAACTCAACATTTGACCTCCTCATGGCCTTACCCATAAGGGAAAGAAAGGGCATCTGTGCAAACTGCCTGTGACGCTGTGTTTCTTTTTCAGGGTTTATGACAGGCCTCAATTAGCATGGTCTTCCCAGCCCAAGACTGATAAAGATCTTGCCTACTGGAGAAGACGAGGACAGGACTTCAGCGTACTCCTGGGCTATTCCCAGAAAGGCGGTGTGGAAATGAAAGGCCTGGCTGCAGCCCCGGGGACACCCCGGCACCCCAAGGAGGGTCAGCTGAAGGTGGGGACGGGTGCAGGGTACGTCAGAAGAAGCGGCTTGCAGGAGAGCTGTGAAGTGCCTGGTGACTGCAAATGGCAAAGTCTGGGAATGGAAAGCTGGAACCAGCCAAAAAAGGTAGGGAGGCAAATGTCTGAGGGTGACAGGGAGAAGCTGCTTCAAGAGCTGTATTCGCTGACCCTGGGAGACAACGTACTGAGCGCCCACAACAAGGGGAAATCGCAGTCCTTGCCGAGGGTCCTTTCGCCAGAGAGCATGAGGTGCGTGGAAATGCCCTCGCTGACCAACAGTAACAACTCGCTCAGCATAACTAAAAATCCCTCCTATCCCCCAAACAGACTAAGTGTGGAACCAGCCAAGCACCACAAAACGGGAGGCCATTTCCTTCCCCTGGTGAAACCCAAGTACGGGAGACCTCTGAAGCCTCCGTCCTATGAACTGCAGCGGCAGACGAGGGCACCTGGAGAAACCCCGGGTTTCCAGGACCACTACCAGAAAGACGAACCCATCTCCTACTTAGCCAAAGTTAATGAGACAAGGCAAGATGCTTCCATTCAAGACTCTGGTTTGGAGCCCCCGGTCTATGTACCTCCTCCTTCTTACAAATCCCCACCTCACCAAAACGTGACCCCACATCCCCTCAATGAAGTGCCTAACACCAACACACACGCCACCAGCGATCACCAGGGTCCTGCAGAGCGAGTTGTCCCCTGCCAGCGACCAGCTGCGAATACTTTTGAAGTGGGGGGCGACCCTTGCAAAGACAACCATCTTCCTCATGGGAAGCAAAGCCATGCGAGGCGCCCCACTGACTACCTGCGTTCTGTTCAGTATATTCCCTTTGATGACCCTCGGATACGACATATTAAAATAGCACCACCAGAAGGTCTGCAGGACAACACTAAATACACTGTATTTAGTGAAAATGCATGTAGTCCCAGTTCTGGTACTTTGCAAGAGAGAGATCTTGAAGTACAGTACAACAGTGCCTTTTTGGATGCATCGAACTTGTCCAATTCTGGAAAGGAAGAAAGAGCTTCCGACAGCTCCACCCATAGCAACAGATGGTTGGCACCATCCATCCGAGATCAGGAAAATTGTGCCTTGCTGGACCAAAGAGACAGTTGTAGCACAACTAATCACAGCCCCCGTAACGAAGCCAGCACAGAGTACACAAAAGGCAAACTTTCTGTAAGAAATTCACATATGGACAGCACCTGTGAGACTGTTACAAAAGTGAAAAAGTTTGAACCTGGAGCTGGGGTGCAGAGCAAAAAGAGTTCAAAGAAAAAAATGAATGAAACTATATTTTGTTTGGTCTCTATCCCAGTTAAATCAGAATCCAATCTGCCAGATACAGATAGGAACAACAACATTACCCAGAGCCCTGATAAGAATGGGTTTGATAACAATGGGGCTTTGCAAGAACAAAGTCTCTTAAGTATGTCTTCAACGGACTTGGAGTTACAAGCGCTTACAGGAAGCATGACCAATAAAAATGAGTTACAAAAACAAGAGCTGTGGAGACCAGAAGAGTTCAAACAAATGAATGACCTCAGATTTATTCAGCCTACAAAACACAGAGAGCTCAAATACTCTGGCTCCTGGCCAGGTGATCAGTACAAAGACCAGCAGACACAGACCAGTTTCACCGAAGAACCTAAAAGCCCACAGTTTTTCCATGGTACAAAGCCTGGGCAGCCCAATAGTAAGAAACTGCTGTCTCCGAAGCTCCGAGGATGTACAGCGTCCACAACAGGGTCAAAACAGACAGGGTTACCTTCTGATGAGAGAAGCTGCAGGCAGAGTGCTTACAGTATGAAGGGTCAGATGTACCTCAGCCAGTCCAGCAACAGTGCGTTTTCCAGGACTGCCACCTCGGTCCTTCAGGCCCCCTCCCCAAAAGCCCACCAGAGCCAGCCCATGCCTGCCCAGGAGAGGGAAACTGGCCTCCTTTCCAAGGGAGATGTAGTTAAGGGAGAAGCAGGCGCTCCCTGCAACAGTAAAGAGCTGTTTGGGCAGTTCCTGTTGAAGCCCGTAAGTCGCCGTCCCTGGGATGCAATAAGTGAGCTAGAAAGTTTTAACAAGGAGCTGCAAGAGCAGGAGGAGAGCACAAGTAGTGAAGAAGATTTGGGAAGTGCTGCGGCTTCTCCACGGGCAGGTGCCCGTATGCAGAGGAGGGCGTCCAGAAATGAGAAGTCGAACCAGGAGCCAAAACACAGTGGGAAACCAGAAACCATTGTGCCAGAGGTGCCTGTATTTAAGTCAGGAAGAGTTAAAAGTAAGTCTGAAAGTTGGAGCATGGGGACAGAGCATGGCAGCGAGCGGGGCTGCATTGGCTCTCCAGGCTCCTTGCAGCCAGGAGGGAGCAGTGAAGGAGTTGGGCCAGCAGATGGAAGTCTGATAACAGAAATGAGGACGGAGGAAGCCAAGAGCAGAACAAGCAAGCAGCCAGTTCGCGTGGGCCCTCTCAAGAGAGTTTTGTCCAGTAGCCCAAGCAGTTCATGTCACAGTAATCCTTTCAATAACCCTGTCTTGCAGGAGATGAGTGAAGACCAAAATTACCTAGACTTTGTTAAACTGAGCAAAGGTGCAACTCCCACAAATGATACGGTGTTAGAGAGAGGCTCGGTAGTACGCTTGTCACTAACGAAGAGGAACCAAGGGCGCTCTGAGCCAGATTTGAGGTCAGTGGGACTTGATGTAGCCCCAGGACCTGGTGCTAACAATTCCGATCACCCTTCAAATGCAAATGCAGTGGAAATCCCTGTGAATGAGTCATTGCAGGCAAGAGCTGCAAGAATTTTAGGTATAGATATAGCAGTAGAGTCTCTCCTTCCAGATGACCATGTAGGGTCCCACCCAGGCACTAGCCCTGCAAATGGTGCCCAGGACTTTGAGTCATCAGTGGGGAGCACAGTAAGTGACAAAGAAGGAAAAAAAGATGATTCTTATGAAGGCAGACGAAAGTGTGGCTGGACAGAGAGTGCTCTCTTTGTTGGAGCGGGAGCACGATGTTTATACCCTGATGAATGCCAGACCACTCACCAGGAAGCCAGCGCTAAAACACTGATAACTGAGCAAGTTCTTGAACAACCTGCAAGTCCTAGCCAAGGTGAGGACCAAAACTTGGTTTGCAAGTCAGCTGTGTATCAGCATTCAGAAAAGAGAGTGAGAAGCACCTCAAAAGTGATAGAGACACTCCAAGGCAAGCTCACTTCTCCACCTAGCAGGACTGCCATGGATCGCTTAGTGCGAATGAAAGAAGTTGACTCGGTGTCCCGGATGAGACGTCTGAGCATTAAGAGTGCAGATTCGGGAGAGGAGGTAGATGAGGAGAAGTTGTCGAGAGTACAAGAGGAGAGAGGAAGCAAACTGCCAAGCTCAGGGGCTGTTTCCAAGCGTGTTATCTCTCTCAGTGAAAACGGATATTTAGGTGGAATGGACAAGAAGAAGATCAACAGAGATTTTTCTTTAGGTAAGATGCTATTATGGGAGATCCAAGTGGGTACTGTTTCCTTATGTAATGGGCATGATTGTTTTGCTTAAGCCCACATAATGCTGCTCAAATAGTGACAGGCTGTAGGTGGTACTACCCCCGTCTGGTTGCCACCCCCTTTGCTCTCCTTGTGGAAGAGATGACATGAGTGTTCTCTGATCCCATTTTAGGAAAAGTTACTGTAAAACTCACTTGTGATACTGAAACTCATTCACAGAGACTGGAGCACTCCCTGAGGTCTTATCTCTCTCTAATTGTTTCAGGGAATGGCGAGCTTCAAACAGCAGAGTTCGAAGATAGTCACTCTAGTGCCAGTGTTTGGGAACACGTGATGATTTAATCATAGCCTCTCCTTGCATACCCATTTTTTCCTTCTCTAATACTTAAGTAGACACATACTATATCAGAGTTCAGAAGAAACTAAAAATAAAAATCTGATGTTCTTCTGTGAAGCCTCTGGGAAATGGCTGTATTAAGGGGCCTGGAAAATTCTCTCTCTCTCATGAATATTTTCCAGATCTGATGTTGAGAATAACTTTTATCCCCAGGTCAAATGGAAAGTTGACTTTTTCAGTGAACACTTTTTTTTTTTTTTGGTGTTCCTCATCTCTCAAAAGCATATAAACTTTTGTAGTCCATATGCATCCCCAAAGTAACATGAGCTGTTCTCTCTCTGAAACAGTTTTCATACGGCATTGTGCTGAACAACTGAAAATCAGTTGTTGCCATAGATCTGTGTAAAGGGATAAATCTCCCAGGCCACCTGTCCAGTCCATTAAATTAATTGGAGTGAGCAAATGTATGGTATGAAAGTTGTTAAATTAATATTAATCTCCTCCTTCCTTTTTCCATCCTCGCTGTAACAGCTGACACTCTACCTTGAAATCAGCACAGGTTATTCATTAAACCTCATCGATATAAATCTGTTCACAGTTTTCCAGTACAGAGGGACTGATACTAAATTGAGCGTACTTTAAAGTGGATTTATGTATTTGTATGAGTTCTAAGTATTGGCTCCTGCAGTCTTGCAGCCTTTCCCATCATGTCTTTTTGTGTATCCCACAGCTCTGTGTCTCTTTCTGCTCTGAACTGTATTTCTCTAGACCAGATTTTCCAAACAGGCTAATTCAGCTCCCTCGTACCCACCAGGTCTAGTGTGCCCCACATGTATTTCATATGCTTTCCTCCCTTGGGGTTTCTGCTGGAGTGAAGAAAATAACTGTTGTGGTGACACGACTTCAGGGATGTATCAAAACAGATTGTGTGTGGTTTATTGGAGAGTTATTCTGCAGTAAATTAGGTCTAAATTTATCCCTCTTGCTGACAATGCCAGGCTTGTATTCTGCAGCGTGTTCCCATTGCAGCAGTTCCCTCGCAGACGTAACAGCCCTGCCCACATCTGGGTAGCATGGATGTCCCTTCCTGCTGTGCACGTCCAGTGCCGCAGGGTAACACGCACTCACACGGGGCAGGAAGGCGTCTCCTCCGCTGGCCTCTTCCCATCCAAAGAGACCCTGATTTTTTGACGGCACATGATCTTCACCTTACCTTTACGGGGCAGGACTGAAGATTTCATGTTTGTAGAAAGGCCTGATGATGTGTCTTTCTCTGTTAACCCTCACTCCAACCTCCAGACTAGCTCACTGGTACCATTGAAAGCCAAAATGAGAATTAGTCTGGAAGACCATTGTATTTGTTGCTTTTAAAGAGTAAATATTGCTAAAAGCCATTCTATTTGGAGTGAGGTAGGGTGATGTTAGTCTTATAATCGCAGACTGGACCCATCACAGAGGCTAGAGGCCTTAGCAGAAACAGGCTTTCACATGTGTAATGCAGCTTGGCAGAGGAACAGTCATCTCAGAGTAAGAGCTCTGCCGAAACTCAGTGCAAGAAGCTCATCTTACTATGCAAATACTGCCATTAGAAGAACATCTCCAAATGTTCCCAAATGCACTGTATGTCTTTTCTCTTTTGCTGTTTGAAGACTGGTTCCATGAGGCTGCTGATCTGGCTTTGTTTCTGTAGAGAGCATTTCAAATGAGCTTAACCAACTGTTGAATAAACATTTCTGTATCAGTGCTAGAACTCCAGTGTTTGTCCCCTCACAAGTGTGACATAGCCTGGCAGTCTGGCCCTTTCGTGTCCTTGGTTTAGGTGTTGAGGGTGTGGGTAAGCTTTCAAGGAATAAACTGAGCCATGCCAAGGCTCCATGTCTTATGGCCTGATCTTCTCCTGCCACCACTCCCTGAAACAGTGAGCACCTGCAGTTTTCTGGGGAGTTCTATTAGTGTGAATGTCTCTGGCCTTAGGAAAATCAGGTTTCTGAAATGTAAATCCATTTTTATTCTTAGGTCAACCTCACACAGAACAGTTCAGAATTTTTGTACGTTCTAGCAGTTTAGATGGCAAAATATTTACAATTGAAAGAAATGTTACTGCTTTAGAGGCATCTTCCCACACCATCAGTGCGTTAAGCTTAGAAAGATGCAGCATTATCCTGGAGTGCACTAGCCCTCAAAAACTTTTTTCCTCTTGATTTTTTTGCATTCATTTGGTGTCTGTTCTTGAAGTTTGGAAATACCAGAAGAGGCTGAATAGTGATAAGCAGTTCTGAAAACATAGGTGTTGCTGGAACAGACTCCTTTCTTGGCTGGCCTAGCAGTTTGAGAAGAGTGGGCAAGAGAAGCAATAAAGGATCCTGCACCAGGAATCCACCCACTGGGGACAAATCCAGAAGTTCTTTCTTAGCCAGTCCCCCCTTGATATGAGTCTGGATGCTGCAGATGGACCAGTTGCACACAGGAGTGAAAATTTCCCTCTGAGGATTTTCATGCTTGTTTGAATGAAGACATTCACTCACATCAACATAAAAGTCCTGAGGGTGAACATTTTACTCCAAAGTGTGATATTTATGTGTGCAACTATTTTCATGCTCAACTGTTTAAATGCAAGTGCTGTGGAGTACAGCCTACGGGAGGGACGTTTAAGGTTAGCACAGATACCCAGGTTGCATAAGACCAGCAAGTAGCACACATTAGCCCAGGCTGCAGTGTTGGTTTGTCCAAGCCCCTGCGTGCCTACAGACTCCTCCGTAGGTAGCCCTGGTTCCTCCTTGCCATGACCATGCATCCCAAGGAGCCTAGGGTACGTCAGATGTGTGCATGATGGCACAGGGCAGGCAGATCTCACAAGGCAAAGCCCTTTCATTGCAATCCTATCCCAGAGTCACAAGGGTGAAGAAAAAGGCTCGTATCTGCTCACTTCATGGCCAATGTTGGGATAAATCCAATTAAAAAATCTGATAGAAGAGTGTCCTCGGGGCTTCAGGAAAAGAAAAACAAAGTGTGGTCTGTCCTGTGAACTGACAAGAGGTAGGCTGAAAATGAAGACCAATGTTAGTAAGCCAGTCTAGTGCTTTAGTGAATAATGTTCAAAACGTGAGCTGCAGTTTTGCAGACTGAAGCGAGACAGTCTAACCATAGTGATGCAACGCAGCTGTGCTTTCCTGTATTCTGTTGAATTAATCTGAAACCAAGGATTTGCAATTGAATGAAAAGACCCTGATGACTGGATGGCATCATCACTTCTTCAGCCAGCCTTAAACACCCTGCTAGGGTGCTTAAAGCATTTAAGCTATCCTTAGTGTTCAGTACAAGGGGGGCAAATCTTATGTCTTTCTCTGCCTGTCAAAGCATCTGAAAACTAGAAGTAATCACTTATCAGTCAGTGTGCTTGTTCCTACCTACTCGAGGTTTCCCAAATTACATCTGCATGCATTTGATCCAAGTTGCTTCCGAATTACAGTGGTGTAAATACAGAATTTGGGTCAGGAATGTAGTATGTATCTTCAAGGCTGTAAGTCGTATTAGCTTCTTTTTGTAAATAAAAAACTAGGGAAAAGATGTCTCATTTCTGCAGCTAGCAACGTTGAATAGATTTCACAATACATTATTAACAGTGTTTTCTTGTCTTTTTTCAGATACGTATGACCCCACCAAAGTTGAAAAGGTGTGAGATGAATGGAGAGGAGAATAGAGACTTCTGCTCTACTAAGAATGTTTCACTGATTTTTTTTTCTGGGTGCTTTTTCTTTGTTTTTTGTTCTTTGATGCTTGGAAATTGCCTCCATTTGTGGTGTTCATGGTGTACTCATAATGCCTTTACCACTGTCACTAGGAATTAGCTATTCATATCTGAAACTGTTGTGGAGACCACAGAAAAATCTGACTTCTACATTGGAACCATCTGGCTTTGTAGCGTTAAGACTTAATACCTACCGTTGGCAAAGAGTTTTTATCTGAACTCTATTTCAGTCTTCAGTGGGGATGATGAAATGCATGGAGAGAGGCTTTTGAGCTTTCTCTTTGGTGTAAATGTAAACGTGAGAGATTAGTGAAATGATTTTTAAAAGAATGTGAATTTGTAAGCTAAACTTCTAAGTATCTACAGTCTAAACTTTGTTTAACTTAAGGGATTTTTGGCCATAAGTAGAAAGTGCTGCTGCACTACGTGGGGGAAGGAATGCGAGAGAATGGTAGTGAAGACTGATTGTGAAATTATTTCTGACTTCCAGAGTTTGAATTTACTCGGGATTAAATACTTACTTGCCACCTAGAGAGAAGAAAAGCAAAAACCCCAAAGCTTCTAAAAGATGGAAGACTTTTGTAGTACAGTGTACAGAATGTGTAATTATAGTAGCTGGCAACTAGTGTTTCAAACCAATGCAAAGTATACCACTGGCTGTTTTGCACTCAGTATTACCTATTTTTGTTTTGCTGTTTAGAAATTCTTTATATGAAAGAATAGTAGCTGGTTTAAAATAGCCCATTTTAACAAAGTAACTATATTTCTTGTTACAGAATACTATCTATTTTTCTACGATGTAAACAATTGCTAACAAGTGGCAAGTATAAAGAAGTATTATTATTATTATTATTATTATTATTATATTTTAAGAAGACTTATCCCTCTGAGTGAAGGTGCCCCAAGCAGATTTCACTTGTATATCTTAATGCACACTCCATATTGCCACATACTCAGTAGTGCTACCTTATTTTGTTCCGAAAAGAGCCATCTGTGTATGTATGTATGTATGTATGTATGTATGTACTACAGGGTTAATTTCTATTTTTCCCCACTCCACCCTTGGATCGTTCTTCTTGGAGCCACTTTCTGAAACACAGCTGAGAACCGTCCAGGCTGGTGTTGCTGCCATTACATTCCAGTGACGGTGATTACCAAAAAGTGGGTTTAGATCTTTGTCCCGGTGTCTCTGAGCAGCTCAGAAAAATACCTGGTTGCTTGCTTTTACTTTGTTCCCTTTTACACATTATGGGTTTGGATTAGGCCAGTGTATAAAAATAAACAAACCTGGGTTTAATTCTTCCCTGAAGTCAACTGATGTTGCTGGGGAGGAGTTCAGGTGTCTTCTTGACGGCATTTAAACACATGGCTTTAAGTATATTTTATCTGCACACACAAATGCATGAATTACAGAGTTTATAGTAAAGCCTATGTGTTCTGCTCTTTGATACTGAATTAGCTTGCATAGTATCTGTGTCTTTAAAGCATTTATGTCCACTCCTGTGTGCGTTTTTGTGTTTTACCTGTGTACTAACATTCTTCTGATGACTTGTTCATGTACTTCACTGGTCTGTTCTACTGGCCTTTTCTGGTTTTTAGCATAATTTTATTTTTTAAAATCTTCTAATTTCTTGAAATATTTTTTCCTAAGTCTGTAATTTGGAAAGAATGACGGGAAAAAACACTCATCCTGTGTTTTGGCAGCAAGAATTTCTTGTCTGTAACACATGATTCTGTTACATATGGACTATTTAAAGCTTGTTTGAAAAGAAAATGTCGTGTATAATTTATTTTATTAACTCTTGTGCTTGCTGTGTAGCAATACTTGTTGACAAACTGTTCCCACCACTCTTACTATATCCACCGTTCTTCATCTCATCTAGGACATCTGGGGGCTAGTAAATAGCTACAAAACATGTTTCTTCCCCTGCGCCCCCACCCCAATTCTGCCCATAAAAAACACTTCCTAAAAAGAATTGCTTCAACTCTCATCATCCCACTTACTAGTAAAGCTGAGATGCCTGGCAATAGCTTGAAAATTTTAATTTATCCTTGATTTCTGGAGAACTGTAAATTGTCACATATAACCAGTCTTGCTACCTTCAGTTCATGTCTCTGTGGAACAAGAGTTTTCTGTGCATTTTGTTTACTTCTGATGGGGGGGTTAATTGATTTTGCAACACGTCTGTTTCATCAGTCATGTCAAGTAATTACTTTTCCAATGCCTGTGAACAGCCAGGATCAAAAAAAAAAAAAAAAAAAAAAAAAAGAAATAGGAAGCAGCAATATTGCGGGGAAGGTTTTATTGGCTAAGAATGAGAAATTAAAACCTAGAAAGTTATTAAGCTCTGTTTTGCAGTAGTATGTGACTGACCAGTGGATGAAAGACTAGAGTTAGTACTGCTTTAAAAATCGTGTATTCCTCTAACAACACTGGCTGTTTCATTTCATGCTATGATACAGACAACTAACAAATACATGGAGCACAGTTTTATGAATGATTGTGGCTGTGTTTCTACACTACCTATGCCATAATTAAAATGCCAGCTATTGGAATGGGCGGATGGTACCATAGCTGAACACATTTCCAGAAGCCTTTTGCCAGTTGCAAACAGCAGTCAACAGAAAGCTGCTTTTACACCAGATGTAGTTAAAAAACAGTAAATGGTGACTTTCAGTGCCTGTCTCCATGGGTGCATAAAACTCTCAGGGCAACAGCTGTCACTGGTAATGGCAATGGCAGGAGCTCAGGACTGAGCGGATGGAGAGGAGTAGGATGTGGCAGCCTGTTCTCTGCAGTGCAGTCGTGTGCTGCAGAGCAGCAGTGAAGAACTGTGCATTTATCTTTATTCTCAGGAGGAAGAGCAGAGCTAGAACCTCAGATATCACGTTGTTACAAGCTGCTGTGCATCCAGCTTGTGCTGTTGCTGTACTGCTGCAGCTGGGGAAGCTGGGGTTGGATGACAGGTTATCAAAGTGCTTGGTTGGGAAGATAGCTGTTTCATGAGCATTCCCAGAAGTTCATGCAAAAGCCCCATGCTTGGTTTGTACGTTTCAAAAATGTTTAAAGGGGAGCCTCCTCAGGAGATGGATAGCTACTAGGACCTGCCATCTCCTTCCATTCACCCTGCTGAAATCCAGAACGGATAATCAGTCAAAGGGGTTAGTGACAGTAACAGCACTTGGCAGCAGTGCTCAGGTGCCAGAAGATAAACAACTAACCCGAAGTTTCAGGCTCTTATTGTATATCTGAGAAAGATGAGTCACCCATGAGCTTCAGGGGCTACTGAATGGTCCGAGCCCAGCTTTATTGACCGATGCAGACAAAGAGAAGGAGGAGGTGTTGAGGGCCTGCCTGGGGGAGACCGTGCTTTGAAGGCGAACGTGCTCCATCGTGCGGCTCCCCTGAGCCCTGGGAGTCTGCCTCCACGAAGAATCACGCTTTTCGGACCCCACTCCAGTCTCCTTGCTAGATGCATGTTGAACTAGGCAGAAGTGTGGTCTGAGAAGAGCTCTTAAGTATGTGCTTCAAATCCCACTGCCAGCACAGCTGAATGGGGTGGGATGGGGGAGGCAAAGGCAGGAAATCCCTTTGAATGACTCGGGATCACTGGTGGTGGAAGTGCCCAGTGACATGCCTGACGAAACATCACGTGTCAACTACGAACTCAAGAAACCTTCCCTCGGCATAAGAAGGACTGTTGTGTTTCATACCACAGGTTTTATGGCAGGTTAGTCTTTACTGCAAACTATCCTTTATCAAAACCATCAAGTTTCCTTGACTCAGCTCTTGATGTTGGGAACAAATAGTCTATATACTGACACATCCAATAACTCTTGAAAAAAATTAAGGACAGCATATGCTTAATGTGGTCAAGTAACAGAATTAATCTGTCACCCTTTGAAAATAACAGTCCCATCAAGCTTATTTACATATAAATATTGGAATTTAGTAAAATACTTCTGCTTGTTTAATATAATAAATCAATATGAATATCTAAGGTCAACATTCTATTGCGTTTGCCATATGGACAGCCAACTGAATGTTAGTTTTATAGTACTTGACCTTCTCTTTGGGTTAAAATGTTGATATTTTCTTTACTTCCCCTTTTCAAAGGAAAAACTAGTGGAGTGATTGGGAGAAAAGTAGAAGTGAAATGTCGCTGCATTTTAAATGGCAGAAGTACTTGCAATTGCAAAGTAGTCACTTTTGTCCAGGTTCAAGATCTGATAGAGGCAAGTGTATGTGAGAAGTGAGTCTTCACTTGGCAGGAGCCATCAGCTCGAAGAAGAGAGACAAAACAGAGTTAAAAGGAATGGAAAGGATTGACAGCTTGTCAGCCTTTTGAATGTTTTCTGTAAAGCTGTCCTTTTGGAGGACATTGGTATTTTCTTGGTTGAGGATCAAACGATCCCCTAATTTCCCTCTACTGATAATAAGCCATGATGCTGCAGTCCTAATTTACTGGAGTGAGATTTAATTACAAGTGGAGTCTACAAAGCTTAAACTTCTATTCTTCTGCATAATCTTAATAAAGGATCAAGCTGAAGACTTCATGAGATGATGACTGTATCATTGAATTCACTAGAAAAGTTGGGAAATTGTGATTTAATTCTTATTCAAACTTGCATGAAAATGTTCACTGCACCTCCCTCTGGGGACTAAATGAAAGCTGTTTACCATCAACTCTATTTTTAAAGAAAAAAATATTTCGAACAAAGAAAAAGGGAAATCCTGATATCAATAGCAAAGCCCAAAACCGCAATGCTACCTCCCACCCATACTGAAAAATATGTTTGCAATATGGCTTGCAGAGCTGCACAGCAGGGAGAGGGTGAAGGGAACTTAAGTCAGAATTGACCGACACATGGCTGAGATTAGAAATAAAAATGAAATTTCCCAGCCAAGAGAAACCGCAAGAACATACAGATTATAAAATGAAAGAGGAACTTTCCACCCTCAACAGCAGCAATCTCAGCCTTCTTTCGAGCTCCAGACCAGCAGAGAAAATAATCAGAATCATTCCAAAAGCCATTCCTTAACCTGGAAGGAAAACAAGGAGATATATGTGCTAGACAGTATATCGGGATCCTTGTGTCTTTGTCCTTACACAACGCAGATAATTCTTCACACTGACTTTCAAGATACTGTGGCCTATCTCCAAAACTAATGCTATGTCATTGCCATGGTTTTCTGCTCTAACTAGCCCAAAGGCAGATTTAGAGGGATAAAAAGAGAGGAAATAGGGGTAAGCAACTACAATATTATTTATATGATATCAGAAGATGAATGTGTTTTAAGAATTTTCTTTTTTCTGCACCATGCAAATACTGTGTTTCTGGGCTTATGTGTAAACTGGAGGGGTGCTGTTATTCAAGAGGAGACATTCTCCAAATAAAGATTTTGCATGGATACGCTCCTCTGTGATGTTGATGTTATCATGGGGCAAAATGGAGCATGTGCTCTGATGTTTGCATTGCCTTTGAGAAAGATAAATGTATTGGTAAGTGTTAAAAGGCTGCAGTACTCTGCAGGGAACTGCTACTTCAAAACCTGACGTTGTGACTGGCCTGTTACACCATCAGGTAGAGAAATTGTGTTTACTTGAAAGAATTATTTTCCACATCTGCACTTTCTCAGATCAGCACAGACTGTAGGTCACTCATTTCCAAGTTGTGTTCTGTTTGTTTGCTACCTTTAAGGTACGTTCAGCCTCTGTGCAAGAGTTGATTCCTCCTTTACTGCCTGGTAACCAGCCATCTGCAGCGGGTAAACCTACAGTGTCAGAGCATTTTCCACGCCATGTGAGCATTTTCCACTCCCTTTGCACAAGTTGATACAGCACTGGGATAGTTTACTTTGGCTATGTTGCAGTAAAGAATGGCATGCTCTGTATCTGTGCTGATAGGACTTCAAAAGAGCTAAGTTATCAAGTTAATATAAAAAAAAATCTTTTTTTTCAGGCAAAGTGTAGGCTGCCCATGGCTAGAATGTGCAGCTCTGTCTTTTGTCACTGGCTCACAAGCAGGTTAGACCTTACTGTCATGCTCACATATATTGCTGTGTAGAAGCAATGGATTCATCCTGGTACTCACCTGTCACTAACAAACCTGTGGAACAAAAGACCCAACATCTGGGGAGGCCAAAAATGGAAATCATTGTGGCAGTTTTGCTCTCCTTTTCTTTCCATCATCCAGCCAATCTGATCTCACTATACCCTCTCCTTCCCCAACTCCTTGAAAAATCTCTAGCCCAGCACAATCCCATCTTACACCCAATTTGAGTATAGAAACCAATTTTCCTACTTTTTTCTGCCAGTAGGAGAAGGCAGGCATCCAGTTCTTTCCAGCTGCTGATGGGCGTTTTTTTGTTTCTACTCTTCACCTTAGTTTTGGTCCCTGCGTCAATGCACACATATTTTTCGTTACTTTTTCCAGAAGTAGCAATACACATAACAGAATTGGCCCATTTGCTATCAGCTACAACAGGAGGAAGTCCCCAGAGTGCCTAGGGACCAAATTGTCCCAAGACCTGATGCTTCAAAGCGAGGGGCTGGACACGTCTTGGGGAGCCTATACACACAGCCCAGTAGGAGAGGTGAAGGCATGAGGGCAGAGACCTTTCTGCACCTGCTCCCAGCCACCTACACCCACCCTCTCTGCAAAGAGGTGGGCAGCTGTATCAAGGCTGATGCTGGCTGACACCAGCAGGGAGCCATCTCTCGCTTTTGCTCTTGGATGTTACCTGGCCAGCACTCCTGTGACATGCTTCAAGCGGTCAGATGTTCTGCTGGCTGCCATCAGACAGGGACGGGCTGGCCAACACATAGTATATGCTCCTTCCAGACAAATCTGTAGGTGCTCAGGCCCACCCTGGCCTGCAAAGCAAGTCAGTGGGAAACACAGGGGCAGCTAAGGATGAATGGATGCAGCTCAGCCCTCACCCAGAAGGTTTCTTGCTAAGTCAACCAGAAACCCTCCCAGCTGCAGGGCTTCCCCTCACCCCCTCTCCAGCAGTACTTGGAGAGCCACCAGCTCACTCACTCTTTGCCACACTAGCCCACACACGCCTGACCCTTAGCTAATTGTGTAAGACCTTTAGCTCTTATCTTACTCTACACACACCTCATCTTCTTTATCTCTCCCATTGATCTCTTACAGCCCTAGAGCATGTTTGACCTTTCCTGGGTAACAATGGTATGCATGCCCAGGTTCAGTTAAACCTGTATTATCTCTCTGTGTTCTGTTCTGAATCTTCCCTTTCTTCCAGAAAGAAAAACAGCCCCCTGGGAGTCCCTTTGCACCATCCAGTGAGGTGCTAACGTCAGCCTGCAGAAGTGTCATACCTCAGGGGGTGATGCAGAAAGGAAGGAAGCCAACTCCCTCCTTTTACCCCTTAAAATAAGAACATTTCTTGTAATGGTAACCGAGATCAAGGCAAATGTTTGCTGAAAACAATAGGAAAAAAGCCCTTAAATCTCTTTGAGGGAATATACTACTTCTCTGCAGCAGTGTACTTCAAGGGCTAGCTGCATCTCACTGCCATTGATTTAACAGCCAGTCCTTGGGAAGTGCTGGGTGGACAGATGTTGCCCTAACCATGGAGCTTCAGCTCCTCCTCTTACCCCTTTCCTACTCCATTTAGCTTGCAGAGTATTTAGACTCCCTTTCTGTGTCCTGCCCCAGGTACAGCCTTTAGACTCAGTTTCACAATAGTAGCAACAACAGTCGGTAACCTGAAACATGCTGAGCACACAGCATGGTGACCTAGCCAGCTCGCGTCATTTGAAGTGCCAGGGTTATGACATTTTGTGGGCAGGAAGGTTTGTCATTTGTCCCAGTTTCTCATTATTATTCTAGCATAATGTTTAGAGTATAAAGGAAGTCTTCTGCTCTCGCAGTGGTGGGTCACACTATAAATACCCCAGATGGCACAGGACAAGGAGGGCTGTAAAACTCAGGATGTGGGTCACAGGATGGCTGTCTGCTTTCTGTCTGGGAGAACACGATAATAAACCCTTGCAAAGAACTCTGATAACACCACATGAAAGGAGTACAAACACTGTGGAGGAGATCTTCGCTGCTGTAAAATGTCACTGCTCTCTTCACTTTGTGATATGCTGCTTTTCTTGTTTCCTTCCCTTCTCAGCCTTCTCTTGAGTGCCTGAGGCTGAAAAGTATCCACAAAACTTTTTTTCCTTCTGCATTACTTTTCAGCTCCTTCTCCCTCTAAGTGCAGACACACCTCCATGTTCCTGCAACACCCTCCTTACCCTAAGCAGCTCTCATACAAATCAGTTGCTCCAGCGAAAGGTCCCCTGAAGGATATCAGAACCATGCCAAAAATACAGGGCCCTTTCCCCTGCCCCCAAGAATCACAGACACTGTGGGGAGGTGAGTCAAGACAGTCAGAGGCCACTGAGCTCCTGGGCCAGATTTTAAACAGAAATATTCCTTATGTAAAAATCATCCTTTATTCCCCTGGAGAAGTGAAAAACAAAATTCATAAATGTTGTCAACTCTTGTAATAAGGGGACGTTCATGGACAACATTGTGCCTTTTATTGCTCTGTACTTTGCATTTTCATTATCAAATGATTATTGGCTATGGATGGTGTTGGTGTTTTAATAATCCCTGGATAATGTTTTTGATAACAGATTTAGAAACAGGATTTGGGAGAAGTGGGAATAATGAAACAATTGTGGATACATCTCAAAATTTCTGAAATGCTCTTTGAAACCCCCTTTTTTCCCCCACAAAAGTAATCGTTCATTTTTTTTTTATTTGCTTTACACCTCCAGGTTCCCCCCACCCCCAAACTTTCATACCACAGCCACCAAAGCCTGGTGTGCACACAGCTCAACAGAGCAGAGTATCTATTCCAACTGGAGTTATAATTCAGTAGTTGGTAAATGTTGGTGACTACATTTATATCTGTACAGTTTTGTTGACTGCTGAGAAATTATACTGCTTTAACTATGTGAGTGAAGCAGTAGAGTTTTGTAATAGAGGTCCACATTTCACCCAGACAGGGTTGAAAGGTGTAACTCATGCCTCCTAAGGCAAAGGAGATTTATCTTTTTTATTCTCCTTCCCTCTGAGATAGGAACTGCCCTCTACTGCTGAATCAGCAGGATGTGCCGTGTGACACAGACTTTAGCTGACTGAAGAGCTGTTAACGGGTCTGAAAACCATATCCTACCTCAGCCTTCCTCCACGCACTGTGCACGGGAGAGGTGGGGAGCTGAGTGAGCAGCATGGGAGAGGGAAGCGGAGACCCCTGGTACACACAGCTGTTACCTGTGATAAGCTGCATCCTGTGCCATGCTCCACCTCGCTGCAGCAGGGAAGGCGTTTGAACTCCAGGACCCTTTCTGTTCAGTCCCTATCTGACAAACACACAGCAGGCAGCTGGAAGAAAAAAGGAAAGTTCAACCCATCCCCAATGACTCGGTTTCTAAGACTTCTGACCAATTTCCTAAAACTCCGCCTTAAGGATTTTTTTAGGCAGCGTCGGTACATTTGAACCATTTAAATGGCCGAAGGAGTTCATAATAGCCGTGGAGCGGTGAAGCGAAGCGATTGAGCTGAGAAGGGAAACAAAAAACTCAATTAAATGCAGGCAGGGCGGTAAAAAAGCCAAGCTCCTTTCAAGCGAGTCACTTGTTTAAAACAGCTGCAGCTGACCTCTGACCTCCTGTCAGTCCACGAACCTCACTGGAGTGTGGTTGTTGGCTTGCATGTCCCATTTACAGGCAGTTAGTAACCACTACTCTTGCTCTGACAGTTGGATTTGACTGTGCTTTTCAGTGGGAACCCCTGGGAAAGCAGCAGCAGATCTCCTTCCCCAAGATCCTCCTCAAGGACTCTTCACCCATTCACCTTCATCCTCAAGGGTGAAGACATTAGAAGAGACAAAAATCACAGCTGTGAAGTATCATCCCCTTAACGTCAGATTATCTTTGTCAAGCACTTGTTTCTCCTTTCAGTGTCCACCCTGTTTTTACACAGCAGGGCACAACAAAGATTCACAGGCCTCAGTGGCGCGTCAGGGATCCCTTTCCCCTCTTGGCTGGCCAGCCCAGAGCACCCCTTCAGCAGGACTCAGATCTCACTTCCATTTCTCCCTCACACAGAGGAGCCAAGCGGAGACCAGGAGCCGCTGCGACCCCTTCCTTGCAATCCCCCCAGAGGCACGCCTGCTGGGCCACGGCCCCCATGCAACCGCAACTCTGCAGAGCTGGCAGTCATTGCCGCCCCGCACAGGGCTGCCACACAGCCCCGAACCCTCCCAAGATGTGCCCCAACCCTAAGCCAAAATCTGTGAGGAAACACCAGGGTTTCCCCCACCTGGAGCTGCTGCGCTGCTGCTGGGGCGGGTGCCATTTTGTGGCGACGCTGCGGCCAGGAGGCTGCAGGTCTCTCATCAAGGGGAAGGCTGCCCTCGGGCTTGCTGCCACGTCTGTTTGTTTGTTTGTTTTCTGCAGAAGAAAGTCTGTCAGTGAAAAATTACTCCTTTTTTTGTTTTTTGGTGTTCTTTCTGTAAGGGAAGACATCAGGAGAAGAGGCCATAGTTTGTCAATTCTTTAAGGCTACCGCCCATCCCGTGGCAGCCCCACTCTGCATAGCCTCCTTAGGGGGTCCCCCAGCGTCCCTCAGGATCACGGGGCTGTTCCAGAGAGGGGTACATACAGGCAAATTCACGCCTTCCTCGCAGCCTTGCAAAAACCCGCGCCGCAGTCCCTGCCAGGAGCGCTGCCCCACGCAGGCGGCGGCCGGCCGGGTCCCGCCGCTCTCCTCCTGCCGGCTCCGCGGAG
>VYZW01029348.1:6102-89331 GCA_013401315.1 Balaeniceps rex | reverse complement strand
TGGGCGGGGGGCGCTGGGCCTGGGCGCGGGGGCGCTGGGCCCAGGCGGGGGCGGCTCAGCGCCTGTGGGGCCGCCGCGGGCCGGGGATGATGGGCAGGGCCGAGGAGAGGGCCCCGGCCCCGCGAGGTGCCAGCAGGCGTGAAGCGAGGGTCTTGGGGCAAGTGGGGACACCGTGGTCGGGGTGCTGGGGGTCAGCCTCCCCGCAGGCACACCGGTGAGCTGAGGCAGAGGGTGCAGGAAGACTGGTAGTCCTGAGGGTCCCTGGGGAGCTGACGTGGTACCAGGTGGAGGAGAGACCCTGGCCCTGAGGTGGAGCAGGGTGGTCCTTGAAAAGCTGCTGCCAGGCCTGTTGTGACCAGCCTGCCCCAGCAGCACAGCCCTGACAGGCCAAGTAGGCAGGGAAGCCATTCGCCACCCTGACCCCGCTGATCTTCATCCTGGCCTTGGGGTTACTGAGCAGCATGGGGGACGGGGAGGAGTGCAGAGGGAGGGGGTTGTTTGCTGGCCAGGCACCTTTTACCAAAGATTAAAGGGGCTTGTGAGACAGCTGAAACACAAACAGGCTGTGATAAGGCAATAGGATTTAGCGGAGCATTCAGGGACAGGTTGGGGTTGGGTGGGAGGCAGGTGGGATGGGTGGGAACTGGTGGGCTCCAACTCCTGTTAAATTGGAGCCCGACAAGGGGCAGAAAGAGCCAGTGGCAGATGAGGGTGGGGAGGCCAGACAGATTAGGTGTGGTGGCTTGCTGCTCTAGCTGGTGCTGTGGCACGCCGTTTGTTAGAAGCATCATTTGGCAGACGTGGAAGGAGTCAAAAATTTCAGAAACTCTTCCACTGGAGCTCCCGCTTCCTTGGATTTACCTATGAGACATTCATCAATATACCTCTGTTGTGAAACCACTTTCACTGTGACTTTCCTTAGGATAGGCCTACCCAGGAGCATGTGCCTGACCTCAGCAGCTCCCTTCAGGTCTGTAGAGGCACCTGTTACAGCATCAACCTCAGCATTTCTCTTCATAGGTGGCCAGTCTATCTACCACCATCAGTTTGTCCTTCTAGCATCCTTGATACACCTGGGTTCTGCTTTAGCAACTGCCCCAAAGGTGTGGGGATCCACAACTACACTATGAGAGGATTTCCTAGGACTAGGTGATCAACAAAACGTATGTGAAATTACTCAGCAGTGTCACCACATTCATCAGCTACCAGTGAGTTTTTAAAATATCTGTCTCTACCTCAGACACCTGCTCTTGGTTCTGAACACAACACTTCCAGTCCCACTTTGGCCAAAACATCATAATTAACATTTGACTCTTCAGTAAACCCCTTCAGAGCATCCCGCTTTCCTCCCGTAGCCATTCGTCCTCCCTGCCTTTGGTGTCAATGCCTGGCTTGTTCTCATTTACACCTTGTACTCTGGCCAAAACCCTACGTTTTTAATTCCTTCCTCTTTCTAAAGTGGGATGCCAGTAATTAGTATCTGTTTGCTCCAACTAATGGTCTATACAGGCACAATTTCTCCTACTCTTACCAAATATCAAATTATTTATACAAACTAGGATACTTTATTATTTATTTATACAAACTAGGATACTTTTAGCAGGGGAGACTGAGAAGTAATCCAAAATCTCAAAAAAGAATAAAAGCCAATGCATGGCAGCCAGACTATCTGCTCTATGTGGTACATACCCAGATTATAAGGTTGGTTTTACATACTTCAGGCTGCTGGGCTCTTCTGGCAAGGGAGAATCTTTCATTTTTAATGAATATTTCAAAAGACCTGGGGTTTATTCCAGTGATGGTTCTCATGGAGGCAAAGCAATAAGAGGCTGTTTTCAAAATCGGATTAACCACAGTTTCTTCCCACTTGCCAAACCGTAACAGCCAGAGCTCCATACCTCTTTTCATGCCAGCCATCCTATACCCCAGTCCCAAATATGTAACCCCTAATCCCATTTGACTTTGATACCACAACTGAATTGTCCGATCCCTGTGGTTTCAGACGCTAGACATTTGCCAGTGTAGGCAAATTTGACATTTCACACTTGTATGGAAAATAGCTTGAAGGCAGTGAGTAAAATTAAAGTCTATGGAAGTTGGCTTTGTTTTTCATTGTTGATTGTGTTGAGATGGCTGAAGAATAGCTGGGAAGGGATTAGGCATGTTAGCTTGATGCTGAAGGAGGAAAGCTGTGTCTTGGCATTTCTTTCATGGGGAGCTGGGTCCCAGGATGACTGGGAACACCCACTGAACTGAACAATTAATTATCCAGCTGCTCTGTAACCTCACCCATCACTTATACATTTTTCTCAAAGTTTGAAGGAGATGTTGCCAAATTAACCGCGTTTTTTCTGAAATCCATCTCAATCCCAAGTTTACCTTAGATTTCCTCCCACCTTTGAACGCAGTGAACCTCTGTTGTGGGGAAGGGGACATTTATGTTGAAACATGTCACAGGATGAGCTGGGAGGAAGAAAGAGGAACATTTCAAGAGTGCAGTAGCATGAAGGTAATTTTCCACCCTTGATTCTGATGTAAACAGGCTTGGTGAACTTGGCAATGGGCTTTGTGCACTTTGCAGCTTATAAAATGGTGAAGCATTTTGAGATCCGAAGGTAGGAAAAGGTGGTACTAGCACTACGTCTTTATGAGTGTGTTTTCCATTCTTTCTCATCTGTTTTTCTTAGAATGTTTGTTTTTCCAGCTCTCTACACATCTTCTCTTTCCTGTCTTAGCTGGGAGATGGGCAGATGCCTTGGTCCATCTCCTCCTCTGTGGCGACACAAAAGGCAGGCAGTGTTGCCACATTACCTGTGCTGTGTCAGCCTCGTCTCGTTACACAGTCCTTAGAATTGCCAGCCCTTTGCAAGTCAAGCAACACAGCATAACATTTTTTACCTATACTGGTCCCTTTGGTGTTACAGACTATAGGAGGGAGATGAAGGCCAAGCACTTCAGATCTGCCTGAGTGGGAAGAAACACATGGCAGTTGCACTCCTTTGGTCTCCCCTCACCTTCTAAGACTGCCTATGATAAGGCAGGGTATTCATATAAAAGACACTGAAGAGGGAGAAAATCCATAGTCATGACAGCAGGACAAAAAAATGAGAAATAAACAGAAAAGGTTTCAAGTCCTGCAAATAGAAACTCCTCTAGGTTCAAATGAGTTATAGATCAGACTCTCCTCTGCAGCTCTCCAGAAGCATTTATCTGACTTTTTTCTGAGCTGACCAAAGTCGGAGCACAGGCTGCCCTACAGGGAAATGCCTGCCAGCCACCACCACTGAACAAACATTTCTCTAATTAAGTCTTATTTCACAAGAAAAGACAAACACAGCATCCGGCCTGGTCTGCATTTGATAGATACAAAGAGCCACGCAACTCCCTTCAAGCATTTGGAGCCAGGAGGGGGTGAACATCTCTCCAGGGACAGCTACCACAAGAGCCCTACTTCCTCAAGCACGTCCTCCTGCTCCCGCTGTGGCAAAGGCCAGGTTTGAGTCCAGCAGCTGAGAATCTCACCCCCTGGCCGGTTCCCAGCACCTGCAGGCTGCTTCCTGCGCCAGCCAGGCCAGCTGCTTTCCCCGGTCTCTAAAGGGCACAGATTTCTCTTACACTGTTTTCCTGCACAGATTTATTTGCATAAAATGAATGTTCTTTAAACGCTGTTTCTTCTTTTTTTTAAGATCAAAAGCCTAGTGCCCTTCGCTGCAGCTGTGTCTGTCTTTTAATGTGTAAGCCAGTATTATTTTAAAGACCTACACAAACTGGCTTCAGGGAGCTTTTCTCTCCTGCAGTGCAGGAGCCTTTCAGGAAAACATGTATCAGTGAAAACTAAATCCAAAAGAATAAGAAAGACCGTAAAGCAGAGAACCTGAAACAGCATCTGGGATGATAAATATTCAAGCATATCTATCTCACATTAGGTATCTAAATCAGAAACTTTTTTGAGTCACTGTTTCAGTTCTCACATTTTAGCCCTTAGAAAGTGAAAAGCAGGTAAAGATGGGCAATGCTCACACAGAGGCAGTCAGTGTCAAAGTAGTGCTTTTCCTTTCTCTTCCAAACAGGGCTTTCTGCAAGTGAACAGTAACAATTTTGAAGAAGCCACCTGTAGGAAGAAAGAAGCTGATTTGTATGAAGATTTGTTGTCACCTTGATTTAATAAGAGATTAATTATAGTCCATGAATTAGTCCTACAGGCTGTTAGTGTAGAACAGAAATCTAGTGATTCAATCTGAAGAGATTGACTACTCACATTAACCAAGAGACACTATCACTTTTTGGCTGTCGATTTAGTTCAGTACAACTCTTGGTGTCAGTCTAATCTCACTCAGTGAATGTCTACAGGAAAATGTAGAGGATTTTCTGCAGTCCTTCTAGGTCTTCATAAAACACCAGTCCTTAGCTTATTAGCTTTGAACCCTATGTGGAGAAACTCTTATAGATCTTATATCAAGTGCTATTTTGGAGAGATCTAGCAGCTCTACTTATTACTTGGGTTGAACAGTTTTCCCTGTTATAAGACCCCAGTCTTCCTTGTTTGTGATTTTGCCAAACTTTTAAAAATGTTTGGGCAAGAGATTTTTCCATGCCAGTCATCCAGCTTGAGCTACTTCCAAGACCCAAGTTAAGGATGAAAAATGCTTTTTTTCTCGTGGCCTGAAATTCTTGAGTGCCCTTTTTTGGGTGGGGGGTGGGATGCACGATGGTTCTTTCACTCTCCAGAAAGGGCTTGCGATATGGCAAAAGAACTGGGTATAGTGCAGAGCATGGAGCAAAAGATCAGCCTTTGAAACACCAGAGCAGTCTTCAAGGTACATTTACAGACTGTGATTTCAGTACCTCCCAGGGTCCATCCTCTCTGAGCACAAACAGAAGGGAAGTGCACATTGCAGCAAGGAAGCATGGGGATGGGAAGGACAGTACCACCCCAGAAAGCTGGATTGTCCTCGTCCCTCTGTCCCCAGATGACGCAGGGCACATCATTCAAATAGTCTTTGAAGAGGTAGGTAGTGCCACTGAAAGCCAGTGGGAGCTGTGCTTTGGGCAGATGAGGTGCCATGCTTAAAAATCCTGAAAAATCAGGTAGACACACTTCAAACAGCAATGAATTTTCTGGCAAGCTCTGGCTGTCATGATTTGTATGGGTGAGTATAGATGGGATCTTCACTCACAGAAATGCTAATCTCACAGACTGTCTTGAAAATAATCAAATTGTTTTCTGTGGAGGACAGAGTCTACAGTGATGACTGCCACAGAAGGATAACATGGCTGTGTCATTCGAAGTGCTGAAACAGAGTGTAATGACCTTATTTCTGGTATTGCCTAGCTTTTGAATACTCGTCTTGGCAACCTTTGTATTGTTCATCTAATAGAAGTTTTATGTGCGATAACATGACTCTGACAGGCTGGAATGTCAGTTATTAGGCAGGCTTCTTAATCTCTTTCTAACTTTACAGTTCCAGCACGGAAAAAGCCCAGCCCTGAAATTGGGTTGTCAAATATGATTGATCTAAAACTATGGTTTTCAGCCATCATCTGTGGATCCCTGGAATGACTCCTGCGGCGATTGTCCAAGTTAACTGCTTCTTGTCAGCCAGCTTGCATTTGAAATGCACGCTCTTCCCCTCCACTACATGGTTCTTTAGAGGTTTGCAAATTAAAAACGGGTTTGAAGCATCAAGGCTGATTTTCCTGGTGTCCTGTTGCTGGTGGCTTGCCAGTGGGGTGTGACTGGATACATATACCTGAATGTTGCCATGTGATTAGAACAGAACAAACTTCTTGGAATGAAGATTGCATTGGATGATTTCTCTTTCTGTGTGTATGAATTGACCACAAGCAGGTTATGACCATTGCTTAATCAGAATTACTCAGTGGTCCCCGGTCAAAAGCAATTTGGGAGCAGCCTATAGCTAGTATGCAGTATTTGAACACTGACTGAGTTGACTGAATTCATGACTCATAAGGATGGTTTTGCAACTTGTTCTCCCATTGGGCAAGTGAAGTTTAACTTTGGGTTTTGTGCACCATCACTCCCCTTGTGTGAAGTCCAAAATTGCCCTTTTCTGTGAACATTCCAAATGTTGCTTAAAAATCTACAGCTTGGCACAAGCAATAGACCCTGACAAATCCAATGTGCACTCGAACACCTGCAGGGCCTCTGGAAACTAGCTCCTGATTGCTGGAGAAACATGAACAACTTAAATTAAAGGCAGTAAATGCTTCACCTCACACTTCCTTTTTATTAAAATGTCTACAAACTTTTTTGGCCTTCATGATATTCCTATAGTAAGTGAATCACTTGTAAAGATGTGAATGAATGTTTCCAGAAAACATTTTGTATGCACAAGATCTGGTGATGGAAAGTGCTTGGTTGTGTACAGGACACCTTCTGCAAGAGCTGTGTGTCACTTGTAGGTCACTACAGCATATCAGATATTGCAAGAGCAAAATAACTATAACATAGTATCATAAATCAAAACACACAGCAATTTCCCTTGTTGACTACTATAAGTCTGTTAACTCCTGGGTGTCGTGGATTTCAAGCAGCTCCAAAGGAGCTGATACTAAGCTGTGCATTACTCATTAGGTTTGTTAATTACATGATTGCCTTTTACAGATCTCGAGAGCCAAAACCCATAAAAATTAGAAACTTCCACAGTTTTTTGATAAAATAATCTAGCTGCTCTTTTAAGAACAGAACCCTAAAGGGTTCCCTAAAGGAACAGGATATTTTACTCAATTGTTTTGCACTCTAGATGTAAATGTTTTAAGGGGAGGAGGAAGGCGACTAAAAGGGTTGTGGTCTGTCCTCCAGATTTCCACATCTGGATGCAGCTGTTGTGTTCTTCCTGGCCACTGTAGGTAGCCAGGCTGTTTGTATTCTGCCACATGGGCAACTGGGGTTTGAACATTGCAATTAGGCTTAAATCAGGACCTGTGGGGGGACTTCATCTCGACTGGGGCCACTCACTCTGGGTCCCTTTGTAGTCAATGGAAAGAGGGGGGGCAACTGGGGAAGCGTGGTCTTTTAGGCATCCATTTTAGGATGAGACATGACATGCCCAAGACTCCACTACCTGTATTAACTAGGTCTCTATTTGCTAAACATTATTTATCATGCCATGCTCAGATGTCTAGCATGTCTCTTGCACTATAGCTCCCATAGTCACTTGCACTATAGCTGCAGCTCCCCCTGCTAACCATGCATACTTGCAAGTCTGGCTAGAAAGTCACTCCAAATATAGAAGACATCTACAGGGTCTCAGCACTTAGCTGAGCAGTTCTCCGAGACAGGAGGGGCTGCGCTTAGGAGGCAGTGAGCTGTGGGAGCTGGGGCCGTCCTGCTACCTGCCACCTCCCCCGGAGCTGCCGGAGCACACAGGACAGTAGCAGGAGCAGAGTGGTAAACAGAGCACCGCAACAACCCCCGTGCGATGGTGCCTTGCTGTGACATCTCCTGGGACACCAGCAGATAGGAGGAGATTGCATTCCTTCTCCCCCAGATCCATATCTCGTTTCCATACTAAACTGTTCTCACTCCAAGGACCTTGCTCACATGCACTTCTCCCCATAACTCAGTTTTTTCTTTCCTCTGTAAATCACACGCATAATGCACTATAGAGCCCCATTTATGAAAACAAGATCTATAACAAAACCCTCTTAACACCAGTAAATCTTCTTTTAATGAATTGGGCCTGTAGCTTCAATTATGAAGCTGGGCTGTGAGGGCTGCTGAGCGAGCCATGCCAACAACAACACTGACAGATCACTGTCATAAGGGTGTTAGGAAAGTCTCGGGAAAGGCTTGGACGCTCCCTCTTTCCCTTCAAGCACTTTCACATCTGCACTGCATTATATCCCCGTCCAGATGACTTCACTGGGATCTCCAGTGTTCTTGGGAGTATTTACATTATCAGAAAAGAAACCACTAATTTATTTGTTCAGTCTTCCACATAAATATACCCATAGCCCAGTGTGAAACAGCTCACATTTATCTGGTTTGCTCTGTTTTCAAATGGACCTACCCTGGATTTTCAGTTTTACAGTGTGTATAAAGAATTAAACACTTTAATTAGATTGTAAACCCTCTGGATCATATTTTTACCCTGGTTTTGTGCACTACATACCATCAGAGACTCCTCTCCTTCAGCATTATTAGAAATAGACAGAACACTTCCAGGTATCCTGTAGGAGCTGGACCGGCCACTTACGGGGAGGGGCAGATCTAGTGGGCGATGTGGGAAGGCTGAAGATGCTATTTCTGTCCTCTCCCTTGGGTGGTACATTTGGGCCATCCATAAGACAGTGTGTTGCGGAGCCCAATTTTCCCTTCTCTGGCAGTGAGAAATTGCCAGTGGACACTGAGATAGTAGATGCTCGTGTCCTTGTGGTCTTGGGCACAGAGAAGGGGGCAAAGCACAAAGCAAATGCTCACCCTCAAACCTTCCTGCCCTCCTCTGCGACCAGTGTGATGATAAAGGCACTGGGCTGGAGGGACCCGATTGCCTGCTCCTGCTCTGTGCGGGACCTCAGATTTCCATCTTTGATGTGGAGACCAGGATGATTTTCACCCATTCTTGTCATACTGACACCAATTACAAGCTTTTGCTGCCTGCTTCTTCTGTTGGCCTCACAGCGTAGCTCTCTTGAGTTATCTTGGTGCTGTAGTAAAACTCAATATTGCAGAGGACCCTTTGGCTCCATTTTATTTTTAGACAGCCTGCGCTTGTCCTGTTTTCTGTCTTCCTGCAGCAGGCTGAGTCATGTTGATTTAGTGGTGGAAGATCCCTTGATGGAGAAATGGGAGAAAGGAATATTAAAACAATAAATTCCACTTACTGGAATGCTTGGCCTAGAGACACCTGGTCCTGTGGACTTTCATCACTGAAAGTGGATGCTGGTCTAAGTAGAGCTAGTGCAGCACATAGGCACTCTTGTGTACTGCAAGGTGGACTGCAAGGTGGGGTGATGGATTGATGACAAAACCAGACACCTAGCTTGCTAAAGAGACATCGCTGAGCACTGAGGAGAACTACTAAGGTTTTTGTGTGTTGTGGTGTCTCCTTCCCCTAAGTTATGCGGTTTATTAGAACTGGTAAAGAAGAAAAAGATAGTGAAAGCATGAACATTTCCAACACAATCAGCTGCAGTTGGGCTCTACACAATGTTAATGATCCAGCTTTATTACTGTTTTTGTTTCTGTGAAAGTGCCTGGCTTGGACAGGAGTTTCAGTTTGGGGAAAATTTGGAGAAATTTGGGGAATATTTCTCTACAAATTTTGAGGTTTTCTTAAAAAAAGGATTTTTTTTTTAAGGATCACATTCAAAAATTCAAAATTTCAAACTGGGTTACTGCAAAGATGTATTTCTATGCATTCCCTTACTTTAATTCAATCTTCAAAAAAATTCAAATGAAAACAGATACATTCTGCAGAAAATGTCCCTTCTGCTTAGCCCTACCCCAATCCTGAATTAAATCACAGTCCTGCACAGCATTGCTTGGCTGGGGAGGGGTGGCTGTGCACGCAGGTCCTTGCTGGCTGCCTTCTCCCAGTGCTCACACTGCTGGGAGAAAGCCAACAGCTGTCACCTATGTATGTACCCAAGAGCGGCAGAAAGGCTACAGATGTTTAGGCTCCTGAAGGGCCATGGCAGTTTGTGGTACGGCAGACAAGAGGCGCGTGGGTGCGCATTCGGCATGGCCTTCTGGTGACATCCGCACGACACCTATGGTGCTTGGCAATTTGAAGATGAATATTTCCCCTGATAGCTCAGTTTGTGAAAATGAGCTGGGGTCACATCAGTAAGGTCAGGCATTGCTCATGAGTCAAAAATGAGAGAGCACTAAAGCTCACTCTTTAGCTATATATCAAACCCTAAATGTTCTGGTCTGGAAAATCATTCTGCTGGTTTAGACTAACCATTAAAGGCCCCGGACTGGGGGTCAGCTGCATGACCCAGGAGGGGATTTAAGGGAAGGGTGTGACTGAGAAAGCAAGAGAAAAGCCCCTAGGACTGTGGCCAGTTTTAGTCAGAGGAACTGCTTTGTTATTGTATTACAGCTGCATGGTGTTTTTAACTATAAACCATGTTTCAGACTCAGGCTGAAGTGGGCTGGAGTGCTGCAGTGATTCATACAGCAAAACAATTTACAAATCCCACATGAAGCAGTGTTTGAAAGTCCTTTGAAAGCATTGTTTGGCCAGCAGCAGGGCTCTTTTCAAGCTCTACT
Source organism: Balaeniceps rex (assembly GCA_013401315.1). Classification (NCBI taxonomy): domain Eukaryota; kingdom Metazoa; phylum Chordata; class Aves; order Pelecaniformes; family Balaenicipitidae; genus Balaeniceps; species Balaeniceps rex. Next base: position 79,091 of record VYZW01029348.1, on the reverse strand, counting down.
CTGGTTGCAACTCTTATTTCTAAAGGTACAGCTATACAAACAAGTGACTGTGGGGATGTGCATTTACATCACATCATGTTTTCCACAGCAAGGTCCCATTCACAGCCTGTGGTAAGTGAAAAGTTGCCTAACCATAAAGGGAAATTTGCTCCAAGGCAAGAGGCTGCCTCTGAGAAGTTGCCACTAGCACCTACACTGACAGTGTAAATCCACACCTCCACTTCATCCAGAGTAATCTGTTTGTGTAGCTGTACCCTGTGCTACTAATACACTTGCCAAAGGTGCAGTTTCATGGCTGCAAGAAGCAGCCGTGCAGGAGGTACATGCGGAGTGTGCTGGGTATTGGAAATGGATACAGCTACTTGAGCAGCCAACGGGGAAAGGGAGAGAAGTCCAGTGTAAGGGTCACTTTGCAAGCTTATGCATTAGAGTGTTATCTGCCTTCTCCATCCATTGCTCGGAAAATTCTGGCTGGTGGGATGTTTTCCAAATGAATCCTAATCTTGACTCTCACAATCAAAAGGAGATGGGCTGAATTTGCTGTCTGCTCCATCAGACACAAGGCAGTTACTGGCCATGTCAACGGCGCGTGGAACTAGCAAGGACCTGCTGGAGGCACTTGCAGCCTCACAGGAAAATGGCTCCCGCACTTCTGACAAGCTCCTACGGACAGTGCATGTCCTGGGTTGGTGGAAGCCCCATCTCGTTGTGTGGAGAGGCCATAGACTCAGTGTAGACTTCATTTTATGGACTTCATTCATAGACTTAATTTTATCTGTTACCCTCTTTTACAGGAGCAAAAGGGAAACAGCGTGTGAATGGGACAAGGATTATACTATTAAGTCTATCCATATTCCCCCACAGCTGGGATTTCTAGTGCCTCTAATTCCCTAATAGTGACAAGGTTAAATAGTGCCAGAAAAATATGGGCTAAGATTGGAGCTCCAGCCAGCCAATACCTAGGTAATAATTTAAAATGTATTATTCATGAACACTTTATTAATGTTCACATTAAGTCATTATAATTCTTTTAGTACCAATGTCCCTGCTTCACATGAGAGGTGTTTAATATTAGCTGCTGTTCAGCCCTTTCCAGCCAAATAAAATCAGTCTTAGTTCATTCTGTCTTGCTTAGATCGACAAACATGGAACATAATGAACTCACCCTGCTCTATGACTTATCTTGCCAGGATGGGAAAGAGAACGTACCGCAGCAAAACATTCCCCAGTGCTTTCCTTTGATAGCACACGGTCCAACTTGGGCAAGGACCATGGCAGCGCCGCAGGGTACTACACCCTCAGGACTCCTCCATCCGCTTGTACAGGAGAGCCACCGTGCCTGCCCTCCCCACCACCAGCTGCTTTGGAAGGCAATACGGCAGTGCAGCGGGTCCTGCAGTTAGACTGCTTTCCAGAAAGGCTCGAGGAGGGATATTCCCCAGCAGCAGCCTCTCTCCTGCCCAGTGGCCCCTGTGCAAGGCATGGGGTGGCTGCTGGGTTGGACGCTGTGCGAGCAGCCCTGGTGCTGGGCTGGTGACATGGGAGGTCCAGGCTCTGCAGCAAGTAACGGGAAACCGGCTCACCTCTTGAGTGAGTCCCACTCATAGTGATGGAGACAGGAAATTTTGGGTATACCCACCCCCATCTCTATTAAGAATTTGAAAGCAGGGCACTGGGAATGTTTTTGAATTGTGAAAGCAATGCCAAGAAAAAAACCATAGAATAATGTCAGGTTCTTCTGATTAAATCTAAGATTTTCCCACTATGACTTGAAAATTAGAAGCAGACAAAACTATCCATCATATTATAGATAACTTGGCTGCAGAAATATGGTATCAACGTATGCTGAAAAGTAAAAGCTAACATGATTAGTAGACTATTAATTCTAGCAGAAGCCTTGCCTGTATGGGATCCATGTGTTTAGAAAATAAGGTCTTTGGAGCAAAGACCAGCTTTTCTGTATATCTGTAAAGCAGGTGGCGTAGGTCTGAGCATTAGACTAAAAATCCGGTATTGCGTAATTGGCAATGACCCTTGAAAATGTTGGCCCATCTGAAGAGTTGCCAGAGTCTTGTGCTTCTATTGATCCAAAGCTTGATGATATCCGTAAGTTTCATTCCACTGAGCTGGTTAGGCTGACTTGGATCCAGCACACAGATATGTCCATCCAAAAACTAGGTTTTCAAAGCACATTGCAGCTCCTGGAGTTCATAAAAGCTGTGATTACAGAACCAGTAGTCGGTGCTCTGCATGATGCAGTTTGCATGATAATGCATTGGACACTGGCCTCCCAGGCCTCCCAAGCCTCTGGTTTTTTTGTGGTTGGTGTTTCCCAGGTGCTTTAACCTAGCAGCTGCAAATACCCCTTTCCTCATTTGTGAAGAAAAAAAAAAAGGACTTGATTAAAGACTCTTAAAGACTTGATACCTGCTAGTATGATTAGCCCCACTGAACTGCAGCGCTTTTCTTTTCCCAGGGAAAATGGAGAAGAAATTGCATCTTGCTGAGTTTTGGCGACAGTTTGGCAGGGGAGGGTCCATAAAGAAAACACTATCAGCAAAGGTCTTGTGAAAAACAAACTTCAACATCTCTTGATCCAAATAGTCCCGTTAAATCATGTTAAATGTTTTCTATGCATTCACGAAGGGCATGACAGCTGGTGTCTCCATATCACTGCAGCCTGGGTTAAGTTACAAATTATAGACATACCGTCCTCTGCTAGCCGCATTCTCATGAATCCAGCTTGGTCTTTCCAAATCAATTTGGCTATAGCATTTTCTGGCCTGATCTTTAGTATTTTAACATAAATAATGTGTGTTGCAGTTCATCTGTCCCAGGATTCTCATTTCCTCGGTAGGACCCATTTGTGTTCACTTTCCTGGGAAAGGCAGCAATTTCCTCGTGGTGGGTGAAAGCTTGCCACTGCGGTCACTCTCTGCTGAAATAGCTGTCCCTCGCCCAGGAACACGCTGTGCTGTGCAGCTCCCAGCCGTGCCTCGCCTGACCTCCAGAAGTCACCCCATACCACGGCTCTGTCATGGGAATTGCGACAGCCCTCAGCAAACCCACAGAAGACCAGCAGACTCTCCTATCCGTGAGCTCTCTGTCATTTTGGTGTCACCACATTTCATTAATTCCAGCAATTTTTATGTTAAAAATCTTGTTTACAGGTGAAGAGGAAGCTCACATTATACTAACTGAAACCTTAACAGTAATTCAAGAATCACTGCTAGTCTAGATCTAATTGTTACAGGAAAAGAAAGAATAACAGTACAGTTAAAATCGTTTCACACACACTTAATTTCTACCCCTTTTCCTGGTGTCAGGCTCGCCCGTCCCCTGCTCCTCCGTGCCCTGAGGTAGATGTTCTCAGTCTGGTGGGGCTGGGGGTGTTGCAGCAAATTGGGGGCATCTGGAGTGCTTTGTGGGGAGGAGCATGATGTTCAGATTGATGATGTCTCCTTCCTCGATCTAGGACCCACTTGGAGTCATTTTCATAGGTTTGCTAATATGCTTTTTTACACCCTTCTCTTTCTCCACTGGTCTGCAGCTCCATGTTTCATTGGAATTTACTATACATGGTGCCTTTTACATATGTTGGGTACTATTTCGTTGTTCTCTTCTTTACCCTAAAACCAGTCTTGTCCAGCTCCGCTTTTATTGAACCAACTATGGGAGAGATGTTTATAGCTGTGGGATTGCCAGTACCAGCCTGTGCCCCATCTGTCATCATCCCATGCCTGTGCTCCTCTGCGGCTCATCCTGTGTCTCCACTTCTTGACGGCTGTTGTAGCAGACCTGTCCTCCTCTACACTACATTATTGTATTAGTCATAAATATCTCATTCTGCACAGAATAACTGCTATCTCTATAAAAGTATGCTTATACCATGCAAAGATATAAAAAAGTAAAACAAATTAGCTTTGCACACACGGTCACTTAGACAACTTGCTGCCACAGCTAAATGAAGCAAAACAAAGTAAAACAAAGCTGCAAGCAGGTCAAGAAAAGTTCAGACCAAGCACAGCCTGAAAGCCTCCGTTCTGAGGCCTTGCAAATTCAGTGCAAAGCTTCTGGCCTGCTCCTGGGAGAGGCTGCACTGTACTACAGGGCTACATCATTGCGCGATGCTCTGCTCAGCTTCATGGGCAATAGCTTTTCCAGTGCCTCACCTAAAAACCAGACTGCGGGCTTTGGAGTGTGCGAGGATGGATGACAGTGACGTGCAAATGCAATGGCATGTTTCAAATGTTACACCAGTCTGTGCTTGCTTTTTTGATTAGCTGTGTGAAAGCTGCTAATGGAGAAGTGCTGTTGTGGGTGATGGAACAGGTAACTCTTGCTTTTTGTCCCTTGAGCTCTTGAGCTTCTGGCCTGTTTCAACAGAGGCAAAGGCTGGGTTTGACAGCCCAGCTGCGTCCCAGCAGGCCTGGGAAGGCGTACCTCCTCAGGCTCACCCTGCTTGCTTCCAGGAGAGAGCAAAGCACTTCACATTTGGCATGGGCAGCTTGTCAATATTCTTTTATTTTCCCTTTCAGACACATCGTTTCCCAGGTAAATAACTCCTAGAACTTCTGGCATCACTGCATTATATTTGTGTCCTTTAAAGAAATATGAGTGGCCGCGTCTGCATTAGTCTGGCTTTCACTGAGTTAGAGTCACGGGGCACTTGGCACTTTTAACCCAAGCTGTCAATAAGTCTCTCGCCCTGGCAGTCCTGCTGTAATAAGACACTTAGTGCCGCCGAGCGAGGAAAATGCCACTTCTGTTTGCAAAATGGACACACTTCCCTGGGTAATAAATGAAGCGAGTCACTGTCCGTATGGGCTGGCAGTTATCTTCTGCTCCTTGCTCCTTGATTTACTGTGTGTGTGAGCAGCACATCGATACTGCAAATTAAATACCAAGTGGATAGGTGATCTTTTGAGTTCGCATCTGGGAAGGAAACAACTTTCAAGCAGAGGTTTCAGCTTTCGTCTTCTTCTGTTCAAATCGTGGCACGCAGCTGATCAAACAGTGTTTGATCAGCAGTTTTATGCAGCTCCAGTCTGCAAAGTCTGTTCAGGGCTTTTTCTTTTCTCTTTCTCCCTCTTCCTCTCTCTGTCTCTCTCTTTCAATAGTTACATTTTACATCAAAGGCTAGTTGAAGCTTTTAGACTAGTGTTACACCATTCACTGGTTAAGTGGAAGCTGCTTAAAATCCTGCATAATTACACCGTCTTTGCATATCTGTTTTCCTCAGTGGCCCTCGTGGCATGTGGAATCAGTGTGTCTCTTAGAAGTATCGGGGCCAGGCACAGTGTAGCCAATGAAAATGCAAATTACAATGGAAAAAATATATTGTATGTGTCCCATATGTTTAGCTCAAAAAAATGTGAAAAATCCTTAGCCTTAACACTGTAAAGATGGCAGATGATACTTCTCTCAGACGATGTCTTGGGAGCCCTAGTAAGCCTCAGCAGAGAGCGATTATTTTGTTAATGCTCCCCCGATAATTAGATCCACATGCACGCACGATACACCATGAGCCCTGTCTTGCTTTTCAACTCCAGGCCTGTGACAGTTGTTTATGCTGAACTTCATGGTGTGTTTTAAAATATAAAATAACATAAAAATATGTCTAACAAATACTGAAGCTACCAAATGAAGCCCCCGAGCTAGGAAAGGCCAATACCCGTGCCCATGCTACTCTCCTGTGCCTCCTTGTGTCACATCCTGCGCAGTGGCAGAGCCTCTGGTTGCACAGCCAGATGCTACATCTCCTGGAGGACCTCTGTCTCACCCAGGGTACAGCAGGCTACCGTTAATTAACCAACAGCTAATCAAGAGATTGGTTTCATCCTGTTCCTCAGAGGGTAACCCAGTTGGGTGCTGCAGCCTGCTCAGCCCAGGTCAGGGTCAGACCACAGACCCTCCAGCTGGAGCTCCAGCAGCAGGTTGCCATCATGTAGGGGAGCTGGTGAGGATGTGGCTGTCCTCCTGCCTTCTCCAGGGATCCCCATCTGCCCCGACACACCTGGCTCCTTCCTCTGTGTCATCCTTCCGTCCTTCCTGCGGGCAGACCCCACTGATCTCTCTCAATCCTTCACTGCCCATTAAAGGCAGGACACTGCGTCCCACCCCTTGCCACTCTGTTGGCAAAGGACATTTGGGAGCCCAGGAGGGAGCGTGTGCCCAGGCGCAGGGGGACCACAGGGCAGCCCGCAGCTGCTCGGTGCCTGCAGCAGCAGCACGGCTGCTGTGGTGGCACATGTCCGGGGCAGTGCCATGCAGCAGAGAAGGGGCAGCGGGGCAGGCTCGCTGCTGTGGCACCTCTGGAGCCTGGCAGCTTCTGCCTCTACCAAGCGTGTGAGAAGTGCAAGTTCTCTGAGGCAAGAGGGACCCTTAACTTGGGGAATGTTCCTGGGAGGGTGTATAACTGAAATGGCAATGCTAAAGCCAAATTGCTGCTCCAGCAGATAGCAGTAGCTAGAGGAGGCTCATCAGAAAGGCTACAAGGAAGATTGTTAATGTTCACAGTGAGCTGAGCAGTGTATATTTTATTTTAGCCTTACTCTTGGAAATGGATGAATTATTTTACACTGCACTCTGCGGGTCACAGGGCCCCTTGCAATGCCAGCACTTTGCTACTGACCATTTCTGAAAGATAAAGGAGGTGAGACCACATCACTACCCACTGGAGGAAGGGCCCACTTAGGCCCTTCCTTTTGCCTCTCCCCCACGCTTCGCACTGTGTCCCCAAAGCCACACATGTGCCCAGGAGCCTGGCCCGCTGCTCTGGCATCGGTCAGTAGTGAAGAGGCACATGAGGGTGATTTCCACCACACGCTTGCTGTGTGTCAGGACTCACCTTCCCTGCCCTCAGCCCCAGGGCTGCCGTGGAGACACAGAGTTTACGCATTAGTGCAAGAGGAGGGGATGCTATCCTTTGGAGGAGGAGAGCACTAAAACATAAATAACTGCAGAAAATGAAAATTATGTTAAGAAAACAAGTCCAAAGGTTTAACCATTAAAGTGGAAAAACATTTCATAAACATGATCTTCCTGATACTGCATAATACAGCTCTCTGTGTCACGCAGCACAATAATTTCCTGTTCAGCTTCATTTTCTGAGCAAACCCAGAGATCGAGGTTGGCAAGCTCCAACGGGAGAGTTGGGGCTCTCCCCGCAGCCCCAGCCACCAGAGAGGGCCTGGCTTCTGCTGTCTTACTCTCGGCATAAACCGGTTCAGCCACCGGGTGATCCTCTTGAATTACTTTTTAACCAAGTCAAGAAGACTTCTATGGCAACAGCCTTGCTTGTGTGTGAGTAAGGAAGGGGATTTCTAGCGAAGTAGTGAAGGGGGAGGGAAGAGAAAACATTCGGCCAAGACTGCTTGCACAAGTAAAAACCAGATTTCCTCCACATCTTGCTTCAGAGTATGTTTTTTGAGAACTGGAGCTCTATCAACATGTAATTACCATTTGCTTTCTCTACAGATTTCTTTTTTTTTTGCCGTTGGGGCATTGCTGTTTCTTGCTCTGGTAGAAGCCAGCTTGCTCTGCAGACTGAAGTCCCCTTGCATCTACCTGCTGCCATGTTTGCAGGGCAGGCCCGGCTCCCGCCCGGGGTCTGTCCTCCCTCCGCTGACGCTTTCCTTCCCCTTCTGCCCCCACAAAGAGCTGGCTTTCGCACCTTGTACAGCATGTCCCGGCGCCTGAGGTGTGAGGAGGTTTGTTGATTGCACGTGGCTGAATCCAGATTGTTTTTCCATTTTTATAGAGCTATGTTTAGGCTGTCCAGGAACTGCGTCCTGGACTTTCTAAAATAAATCAATGTGCAAGGCCCTGATTCAGCGGCTGCCTGTGCCGGCACGGAGCCCTGCCTGCCCCCGGCTTGCCTGCAGTCTCCGGAGGCTTTGAACAGCCGCTGGCAGAGATCTGGTTGCAGGTTCAGCATTTAACAACTCTCTTCTCCTGCCCCACTCTGCCCTTGTGTCCTGCCTGCCAGCTGCTGACCTGCATTCAGGTTAATATAGCTCTGGAATGAATTCAGCTGAATTACAGATTTGCACCTATGCGGAGAGGCCGTAGCTCCTGGGGTATTTTCCTATTTTAACCATGACTCGATACCGATTTAGATTTGTGAAAAAATAACTGCCCTTCTTCGACCTCTGTAGGAAACAAGTCAAACAAAACAATCTCTTCTATTGCAAGAAGCAGAGCTTGGTCCCAAATCTATAGTTTTATCCCAGGGATCCAGTTATAAACTGAACCAAGGGAAACGACTGTAATTTTCATAATTTGTTCTGCAAAAATTGGAGATCCATTCACAAGAAATTTTCTCCTTGCTCAATGAAGATATTTTTCTTTATTGTGGGCTGGACATTGTGGAGCTAGTTAGAAGTTTCAGTCTACAGGGCTTAGGCCTGAAGGCTTGAATTTGGATTCCCCATATTTCAAAAGTACAACGATCTGATTTTGGCCTGTGCCTTTTAGCCACCAATAGTTGGGTTTTTAGCCACACACTGTCCCTGCAATAGAGAACTCAGAGCTAGAAGTTTATTCCAACTCTCTTTTCTGTGAAGACTTCTCTGTGTTTCTGTAAGGCTCACTGACATCTTTATCTTACAGACTAGCAGTGGGCTGATGTGAGTAGCATCATCCAGAGGGTTTTGCACAACTGAATTGCCATTGGGCTGGCAAGGCGGGGTGCCAGCAGCCGGGCTGCCCGCAGAGGGTTCATCGCAGAGCAGAGTGGAGGATCTCCAGCGTGAAACTGAGTTTCATACCTAAAATGTCAGCCTTGAAAACAGCCACATTCTCCTTTATTTAGAGGTCATTTGAGACAATGTTAGTCATTAATTGGCTGTTCAGTTTTTGTGGTTGAGATAGGGTTTTTATCAAGCTTTCAGTCAGACAGCATTGAAATTTAAACATGCAAAACATCTTCAAACCCCCACGGTTTAGTCCAGCTCTCTTCTCATGCTGAAGTGTAATTACATTCTCCATTTACCATACCTCATATAGCCAAACTATGTGTGGGTGACATTTATAAATAAAAGGTATCATTGCTGTGGTCATGTAGATTTTGAACAGCACACAGCTATTCACCGAGGTGCAAACTTGCCAAAATCAGGCAATGTGAACATCCAAAGTTCAAAGGAATGGTCAAAGCCTACCAAATTGCAACATTTCTCATAAATAAAAATGCTCTAGTGTATCAGCTGGCAGGAATTCAGTGCCTAATCTGTCCCATCGTTGACTGGAGTGATAGAGACACTGCACTTGGAAAGATGCCATTGTGGGAACCTCTCACATCTAGTCTGTAAATTAATTCTTGGGGATTTTCAACAGTTTCGTCTAATCAGCTTTTTTACTGTTGTTTTCTTTTTAAGAAATCTTGTGACTTCTGCTCCTGTGATCTGGCCAGACCCAAGGGTGAGGGGCTGAGAAGCTTCAAATCAAATCAGACATGAGAGCTAAATAAATTGGGGTGTTCTTGGCGAGGCTTCTCAGAAACATAGAAGCAGATGTAAAAAGAGGCAGAGAAGAAACAGCAATGCCTCAGCTGCTCCTAATGAGAGCCCTGGCAGGGAGCTGGTTAACCCTGCTCAGGGGCTTGCAGGCTCCGGGCTAACTGAAGGAGAACCCAAAAAGGCAGTGGCAGCACATGCAAGAGTTAAAATGGCTCTGACCAACCTTGTGAGCTGCCACCACACGCTGCCGGTATTGTGCTGTGGAACATATCGCACAGCCTAGCAAGGCTTCGCTGTCTGTCTTGCGAGCTCTTGTGCAGTAACCGTGAAATGATCAGTTCAGCCGGTTTTGGCAGGGCTTAACTGGAGAACATGCCTGAGAAAATGCACAGACTGTCACTGTCACCAGTGTGGCCTGTGCTGGCAGGTATATGGTATATGAAGGATTCAAGAAGAGTCGTTTTCCGGTGGTGCCAGGTTTGGGGTCTGTTTTGCTGCACCAGCGGTGCCAGCAAACTCTTTACTGAAAGAAAAAAAATAGAAAATATGTCATAAGACCCTCCTCAGCAGAAAGGTTGCTGCTGCCCTCTGAATACTGTTTGGAAAAATTCCCATGCACTTCAAGTGCCTGTGGTTATATTAGTCACGCGACGATGAGAAAATAGTCTGCTCCGGGGGCTAGGCTGGCTGTGGCCGGGGGAGTGTGACGGAGCTGGCTTCACCCAACTGCTCCACCTTTTCCTTCAGACCGACACCGAAAGGGGGAGAAACCACTGATAAACGCGCATGGCAGCTCAGGTCTGGAAAGTCAGCGTTGCTGAAGCCCTGCTGAGGAGGGCACGAGAGGAATACATGCTCTGGGTATTTTCAAGTACTGAGAGGTGGTATTTTAGCAACTATTTTGAAATGCAAACAAGGAGAGGTTTGCTGTGTAACGTTTCCTGGGTTTGAGGTAATTTTTGTTACAAAAGCAAGTTGTCACTTGTAAATTTTGTCTCGTTCCTGTTTAACCAAACTCCAGATTGCCCACATCTGACATACTCCTGTTTTGTGACTCTGTCATTGCTAGAAAAATAAAAAGAGAACACTTGGCTGGCATGAAAGCTCTTTTCTTGCCTTTTTTGGTAGAGTGTCCTACTACAATAATTCTGTCGAAACACAAACAAAGAGCACTTTCTAATTGCTAGGCAAAAAGCAAAACAAAAAGCATAAAATATTCAGTGGGGTAACCCTTGCCTTAAAGATTGTATTTCAGAGCATGGTGTCATGTTCTTGTACTAGTGGTAATGCTCCGCAGCTACTGTGGTGGTGAGATTTGAAATGCTGATGTCTGGCATGCAGGTAGAGAACTAAATAATAATGTAAAAATGATTTTTTTTTTTTTACATGGAAAAAAAAACCACAAAAAGCTAACCAAAATTTATCCTTATTTTTGCTGAAAACCAGGCATTTGAGTAAGTGTATTCTGCTGCAGTAACTTCCAGATGCTGTGGGCTCGCGTGCCTGTTCCACTGCAGGGGTGTAGCTCCCGCGCTGGGCTAAGCCTCACACGGTGCCCCGGGCATCGCTACCTCCTGAGCCCGAGGGGCTGGGCGGGCTGGGGAGGACCCAGAGGAACAGAAGCGTAGGGCTCAATCTAACAGCACTTTAGGAATGGCAAAATGTAAAAGATTCTGGTTACTTGTAGTTTCTAGGAGTTGACTCGTTCCATATAAAGCCAACACTGTGAAAACCGAGTGGCATTAAAAATACAATATTCTCTGGAGCAATCAGACTGCCTGGAAAAGTGTTGGCCACCTGTAGTAACAAAACCAACAGGCTGCTGTGCGGGTCCTGGGGAAGTACCCACGGGTCTAAAGATACCCTGTAGTTAGGTGAGTTTCCGTGCCTCCGTGTTCTTGACCAGAAAGGAAGGGCTGAGCACAGGCATAGTGGACCACAGCGGTATGCAAGGCGAGCCACGAGCTGCAGTGATGGCGAGCAGATGGCCAGAGGTAGGCGTTTAGTATATCTGTCTCATGGTTTTACAAAGTGAATATAAAGTATCCATATAAGGAGCAGCCGAGGTACTTATAATCCATTAAGTTTGACAAGGAGCATTACTGGATATAATACTCTCTCATAGTGGTTTTGCTGGGGTTAGAACCCATGTTGTAACAGCTATTCCTATTTGTCTTTTTATCCTTGCTAATCAACATTTAACTGCTCTCTTTCTCTTTTTTTTTTCCCCATGCATTTCTTCTATTTAGTACTTGCAGCATCCTGTGGTATTGGGAAGGAAATTTGGACATGAAGTTTCACAGCAGGGAGAAAGGTCACTGTAGCAATGAGAAGCAGCAAGAAAAGATATGCAACATACAGCTTATTTCTTGCTCCCTTGCCCTGGGTGGGCTGATACAAATTGTATCTCCTGCTAGACTACAAAAACCAGAGAGGAAGCACGCTAGATACCAAGGGATTTAGCTAACAGGAATCAAAATGCATGTGTATTAATTGCTTAATGCTCAAATATGTTAAAAATAACCATATAACAATAACAATCTATTTCATAGCTTATATATGACTTGATATTTCCAAAGACACTGTTAAGCAACAATTCTTGCTGAAGCCCCTGACAGCAGAGGACAGGTTGTATGCACACTGAAATGGATAGCTTGAATGCAAATAGACATTACATTTTCTGGCAGAAGTCCCAAACGCAGATCCAAAACTTGGGGAATTGATCAAGTTATGCATCCTGGCAGAAAGTTTGGGAAAGATTATCTTCAAGGAAGGCTACATTTGCTTAGACTTGTGGTACTGCAGCCAGGGGGAGCATCTATAGATACAAAGCAAAAAAAACACCAGCACAAAAAATTTGCAGGATATCTGCAGATCTCTCATATCAGCATGTTTTATGAGTGCCCAGAATTGCTCTAAATCTTTCCTTGCCAAAGTGATGTCTCACTCCTGTTGAAAACAGCAAGAAAATAAATTAAAGGTAAACCAAACTGTACCAAAATTATGCATTATGCCAGCTGTACTACAGCATCACAGACGATATATGTTTGAATCTCTGCATAGTTACTATGCATGTGTTTAAGCAGTTGGACATGGCATTGACCTTCTTTGCAGATAAAAAAAGAAGAAAAAAGAAAAACCATTCCAGATAACGAGACCACAGAACAACTTGTTATTTGGAAAATGGTTTCTCACTGAGCCGCTGCGTCTGCAATGGGTTGAGCTAATGCCCAGTCTTATACACTAGCAGGATTGATCTTGGCTGAACTTTGTGACTCTTGTCTGTCACACTTAGTGATAGAGGAGCCAACAGTCCCTAAAATACCCCTTCCCCCCAGTTGCTGGCAGTCGCCCTCCGTCGCTGGTGTGCATGGAGAGCAGCACTCCTGCTCCTCGCGTGCCGAGCTGCTGGTGATGGGGCGAGAGGAGAGTGCTGGGGACCGTATAGCAGCTGTGCACATCAGAGGACTCCAGTGCTGAAAAGTGACTCAGCCAAATAGTTCAACCCTGACTGGCCTTAAAAATAAGAATCGGGGAAAAGTATAGGAGTCCATTAAAACTCCCAGGTTTGTCAGCACAGACAGCAGTCCAGCTGAGCCAACTTGGTCAAATCAGGGGAATGCAGCACGGGGGCTTGGGTGTCTCTCTAGCTTGCTTGTGCAAAGTGACCAACCCAAACTAAGTCAAAGCAGTTTACAGCCTGCTAAGAGCAAGGCACTTAAAAGTTATGCTGGTTTAACTGATACAGACCTTTATGCCATAACAAGCTTGCTCTTCTTGAAACATACATTTGAGACCTTGAGAAATACATCTGAGAAACTATATAATGATAAGAATAAATGTAGGTCTTCTTGGAATAATTGCATTCTCTTGTGTGTCCCTTTGAAACATTTAACACCCTTACAACCTTTTCTGTAAAGTATGTGGAACTTTATGGCCCTTGTTATTAAAGTCATTGAAGTAATTTTTATCAGGGAGAGGTGGAATCCTTTCTCTGCATCACTTCACACTGAACCTGCATCAACTCTATTTGATTTTATGATATCCTTGCAAACATGACCTGAGCCCACTCCAACATCAAATGAGAGAGAAAAGGTCAGAACCATAAATTTTTGACCTTGCTGGGTGAAAGTAGGCATTACACTCAAATCCCTGTTACTAATGGTAGCTATACTTCATGGCAGTGCAGGCAGTGCTAAAGGGCACCAGCAAAGACATCTTTCATCACTTGTGCTAAAATGCTCTTCACTTACTGCCTCTCGCATGGGGTGCCAGTGAAATGAGATGTAAATGGATCTGTTGACAAACAGGTTAAATGTCAACACCCACAGTGATACGTTGTTAGGAGTAAGGGCACAAGATACTAGAGAATTGTTTAAAAGGGGCAAGTGCTGAAAGGTGAGCGAAGTTGTCATCATGGTTATTTACTGTGTAAGTACCATGGTTTGACTGGTTGGCTCTGGTTCAATGCAGCCCTCATCCTAATCTCCCTTTTCTTTCAGGCAGCCTTGCTCCAGACTTTGTTGCTGATCGTTCACATCCCTGTGGTTCCCCTGTTAGTGTTGCAATGCAACAGGAGTTAGAGGATGTACGTGGAGGCACCAAGCCTTCTTGGGACCGGTGATTGGGGACCAAAATGCCTTCTGCTTGCTGGAGGCTGTTCTGAGGGATGGTGAGAGCTTCGGACAGGAGATGTTAGATATTGCGCAACTCAGGGCAGCTATTAGATGTAACACTTCTTATGTGTGCTCTGACTTGTTTGCTTTAGAGGGAGGCTTTTTAATCGCGCTGGTATATATATTGTTTTGTAATGTTTTTATTATTATTCTGAATCGCTATCCAGGCACAACTTAATCAATGAAGTTATTCTCATTAACTTAATCAATGAAGTTATTCTCATTTGCTTTTCTACTGTAATAAACATCTTGAGACCCTGAGAGTTGCTACTGAGAGAAGCAAACTAAAACCCTCCCTTTCTCTGATGATGAAAAATGCCGTGTTTTTCATGGGGAAGGAGCCAGAGTGAGTGACTGCTGCTTGTTTCCGCTGTGCCTCAGGCAAAGGAGGAAAGATGCTACAGAAATATGTTAGGAACATACACATACAAGGTGGTACTTGTGATTGCCTTAGTATCTTCCAGGCAAAATAGTTTATAAGCAGGGTACCAATTAGACAAATGATCCATTCTTTTTTTGTAAAGCTGTATTACTATGTTATGTTTAATATACAGTCGTGCCCCCATGTCCCATTAAGGTCTGCTCTCTCAGGTGCTCTATAAACATGGTAGAGTATATAACAGTCAAGATTAGACTTATTCCAGTCAGTTTTTGATGAATAAATATTTTGATGGTATATTTTAATGATGTGAATGGAGAAACTATCCCATTAAAAGATGTTAGTATGAAATAGCCAAAGGGAAAAGCAACTTCTAATGAGATATGAGCAGCTCTGAAATCACAGGGTTTCCCGTCTTAAGCTGATGGATTTGTCACTTCCTCCCCTGGCTCTTTCCCAAATGTAGCTGCCAAATGAAACAAAAATAGTAACTTCAGATGAAAATCTTCATAGATAATGACAAGAATAAAAAATCTCCATGCAGAGCATTAGGAAAGTATCTCCATGAAAATATAATATCCGTATAAAATGTGAGTATGTCTCTTACTACAAAAAGAAAAGATGTTAAATAATAAAAAGAAAGCATGACATGTAAGGTCAGCAGGAACTTCTGTGGAAACAGGGCCAGGTTATGTCTCAATCAGCAGTAATCTCAGATGTTTCTTACAACTAATCTTGAAATAACTTCTTCTTCAGCTAGAACAATGCAACTTTGAGACAGAAAACCAGGGGAAAAGTGGGAATTCCTGACATTGAAGAAAAAACAATACAGTTACTTGATAGTTTCTGTACTTTGGAATAGATTTTATTTGGTGCAGTAATCAGTGGGAATGCAGTATTATTCTAAAGAGATTTTCAAATTTGAGGATTACATGTTGGTTTGAAAACCAATAATAACCACTTACCTTCTAGCATTAAACCAAATAAAACTGAAAGAGCAACGGGAAGGACGTAAACTTTGAGGCCAAAGGGCAGAACCTATCACCTCGCTCCTGGGGAAACCTTTCCTTGCAACATATTTTCCCTGATGTCAGCTTTAAGCTTCATTCTTCCGTGGCCATGGCTTCTGGCTGTTCTTCCACAATACATGCTGGACTGCGAGTGTGATCCAGAGCAGCGGTTCCTTAGTCCCCCATGGAAGAAATAAGCTTCGTGGAAATATCCCAGACATACTGGTGACGAGTCCCACTCATTACGCTACGTGGCAGCTTCCAGTGCCCTGCCTGGCCTGCTACCCAAGCTGTCTGCATCCCGGTTTGGATGCGTCCTCCAACTCCTCCTGGCTTTCTGCTTCCTTTTGCATTTTCCCCATGTTATTCTTAAGGCTCCTTTGTTTTGCTCTCTAACCAGGCAGCTCCACCTGGCTCCTTCTAGTCCTTATTCTGTGTCATGATTTCCTTTTGTGTCCCTCAAAGAGTGCCATGTAGGAGCACACACATATTGGACAGGTCTCTTATTGTTTGCAATAATAAGAAAGTATATAGCTACATAGCTCTTTTATATGAAATTTCTTGCAGGATTACAAAACTGCCCCCCTGCTGTGGTGCTAAAATGCTCTCACTCTACCTCAGGCTATATACCCCTGTGTACCCCTCCTTGTAAATTGCTTCATCCTATATCAAAGGCAGTACCTGGAACCTGGCCATCTGCAGGATAACACTTGAGTGCTCTCTGCTTCAGTATCGCATCAGTTTTGCTTCTACCTGCTCCTGCTTCTCTTTCTCTTTTCTGCATGATTTTGGCCATGCTTTGAGCCTGACCTCCCTGTCTCTGCCTGTTCATCTCTCCTGTGCCTCCTGGTCGGGTCCTGTCTCTTGACAGTCTGTACAAACAAAGTGACTCCCTGGCTTGACCTTCTCTCCAGATCTCTGCTGAAGTCCAGGATCTCTCCCATCTTTCCTGCCTTCTCTTCTGCCACTTCTTGGACCTCTCAGCAGTCACAGACATCTTTTTCCAGTTCCAGCTATCCATAGCTGCAAACTTAGTAGTTGTCTCTCGAATCCAGTAACAGCAGTAAATATTTATCCTGTGTTAGCATCTTAACTGGTATTTAGGCTTTGTTGAATCGCTGTACAAACTCAAAGGGAAATGACCTTCGGCCTGACAGCAAAAGCTGCGGAAGGTGGGTTCAGCAGAGTGCCTCAGGGCAGCGCGTATCAAAGGGTGCCTGTGCTGTACCACAGAACACTGCCTTTTCAAGTGGAAACTTTAGAAACTTTTGTGCATCATAAATTTACAGTCTGTATTCTGCTCTCCTGTCACTGGGTTGCCATACAAATCCCAGCCAAATAACTCATACTGCATACTAAACAGCGGTTAAAGAACACCACGCATAACATAAACTTACATAAACTCCTGAGGTTACCAAAGATTTAACTCCTCAGAACAACAATATTTAGCAGCTCTAAGACCGTAGCATGAACTTCCCCAGGAAATACCTCATCACCTTCTGCCCTCAGTATAAACTCTGTTTCTTTGATGTTACCTTCTCTTAAATGTATAATAACATGTGTATGTTGTTAGAAAATTCAAATTACTGTATACACTGGAAGAGAGAGTAAAAGAAAGCAAGCACGTGAGAAGCTAATCCCAGCGGGAACCTCAGGACGGAGACGTGCTCAGATGTGGTGATGGAGTGTATAAGTTTCAGTGTAGGAAGGGCAGAGTAGCTGAGTGGCTTGCCAGGATGAAGGATTGACTTTGTACTGATGCGGGAAGGGATCCCACAAGGTCTGACTCCGGGCTCTTGGCTTGATCAGTTTTTGCAATTAAGAACAGATACCCCATATCTTCCTGCCATAAGAGGCACTATTCAAAATAAGACAATAATAACAAATGCAACGGCATGTACCACAGCCTAACCCTAGGGTGAGGGTAGAGATAACATGATTCCTGCAGTACTTCTTTGTGGTCAGCTGTGGCTGAGTGCAAGGCTCCTTAACGATGACAGCGGTAACTCCAGGACTTGACAAACTTGTCTTTATCAGTGAAGTCAGAGCATGTTATTAGCAAATGTATATGGATTCTGTGTTCTGCTATAGCACATGTTTGTATAGCCTTTTCTGACAGTTAAAGATGTGCTGAGTTTCCTTGACAGAAAACAGGCATTTTAATAAAATGGCTGCCTTTTAACTAGAAACTCCTGGGCAGAGCTCTATGGGAAACAGTTCCCATGACCTTCGAGGGGGAAGAAATGTTTGTCTGTTAATAGGGCTCCATACTGTAAAAAAATCCTTGCTCTGCAGTGTACAGGCTTTTTTTAACACAACCCTAATGGTGCAAGTCCTGAGGAACTGCATATGCCATTTGCGGAAATATATTGCAAATTGCACTTGTCTTTACTTTCAGAAAAAGAAACTTTGAAATACTATTTCAGAACACTGAATTTGGAACAGAGTAAGACTGAAGCAGGATCTTCTGTAATGCATCTAATTTCATTACATTACACATTTTAATCCTGAAATGACAATTGCATATTGATTTACTTACCCCCTTTAAGCAACTGACTGCTAGTCTTGTGTATCTGGGAATTCATACTTCTTGTCTACATGGGTTTTGTTTTGGATCATATCTAAGTTCACATTTAATGTATTTATTTTAATTTAAAGCATGTTTTACAAAAGTAGCAAAATCTATAACCCAGCTGTCTTTACTCAGTGTATTCAGTTCATGCTTAAGGGTCACCAGCTTGAATTAGCTCCTTATTCAGCATTGCTGGATTGTTTATAGGCTGCACATGTCACTGAGCAATTGTAAGGAAAGATTTATTTATGAGCTGCCCTACCTGGGAGTGCTCCCCAGTGGCAAGACGAGAAGTGAGCAATGGGAACTGAAGTTGCAAAGGAAGTTACACCATCTGTCTTAAAAGCAAGACACAGGTGAGGGATAAGGAAGGGATGAAAAGAGGCATTCATAAAAAGCTGATTCATCATTAATCTGCTTGCACTCAAACACAGACAACAATAGCTTGTTTTATGATAAGGTGCTGCCCTTCCAAAGCCGCATTCCACTTTGGGAGGGAGAGTGTACGTACGCCGCGAACTCGGGGTGATTGGCTTCATTTCACCAAAGAACTTGTGTTGAAACTCCACTTGTGGTTTGCACTGATGGGCTGCTGCACCCACGGAGAGGGAGCCCATTGCTCCAACAGAGGCAAACACCTTCACAGCTGCTCCCTGGCACAGCAGCATCCGACCACACTTGAGTCCTAAGGTCCTAGTTCAACCCATCACTTATGCCTATGTATAATAAGACTTGAATATGCACATAAGTGCCCAAACTGTGAAGTAAGAGGAGTCCAAGAGGGCTGAAGTTTCTCTTTAGGCTTCTAGCAGCTGCAGAAAGAAATCAGTCTAGAAAAAAAGGCCTGTACACTTCTTGGCAAGCCTGCTTTCCAAAGGAAATGAGGCTCACGTGGTTGCATTCTGCTTGTCATCCTCTCCTCCAGCCAGCGCCTTTCCAGCCTGCGTGCCAATTCAGCCAGGTTGGAGCAGGATGAGGGTCCCAGAGAGGCTCTTCCTCCCTGTCCCGTAAGACCTGGGGGCTGCACAAAGGACGGAGACCCAGGTCCATGCCTGCTCTGGGGGAAAAGCCCCCAGTGAGTGCTCAGCAGTTATCCACTCCATTTAGACCACCTGTTGGCAGATCAGCTCGTGATTATCCGTGCAGGTGGACACCTGATATTTATGCCAGAGAACATCTATTTCATTCATGGGTCACGAAAGGGGAAGGGGGAGTTGACTGAACTTCACAGGGCGACACCAGGCTGCTCAACTGCTGATTAAGTTGGATTTTCTGTGTTAGAGTTCAACAGGGAGAAAATCCCAGCATTTTAACAGATTTTAATTGCAGAGCAAAGCAAAAACAAAACAGGGGGCTCCATTTCTCATCACGTTTTTCACACCTGAAATGAGAATCACTGGGGCTTGAGGCTTTGCCAGTTAAAACATGATAATATTGAAGACCTTTGTTTTTAGAGAAGGAAGCCAGGTAGGAAAATGGCATGCATGGGAGAAAATTTCTTACTTACCTTATGAACTTGATGACAGGTTTTCTTGCAAGGGTTCAATGAATCCTCTGTGCAGGCAGTTGTCTTGTCACCATGTGAAACATGGGAACATCTTGGTGTCCCAAGAGACCAAAGTCAAAAGCTAAAAGCTGGCAACATGGACCAGGTACTTTGAGCTATGATGCCAATCATGCAGGCAGTGCAGAGTAAACAGAGCCGGCATGTCCCAAGACTGGGTCTAAGCACTTTAGGTTGCTCAAGTTACCTCTTGTGTAAATTGTTGTCATGATAGTGACTACTGCAGTAACACCCTTGACCTGTCAAGAGGGATGCCCTCGAAGACAGACAAACGAACTTTGCACTGCTGAAAATGAGTGAAGAAACCATTTTGTACAGATAATTAAGAGTAGTAACAATTGTCATTTGGCTTATTGTAGGTATTACAGGAGAGGCTCTTGAAGAGCTATTAGTGAGCTGTCATGTTTCACACAACATGTAGAAGGAACAGAGACCAAAAATTGTCAGAAAATTCTTTCATCTTGTATTTAATTCTTATTCTAAAAGTATAACGGCAAGACAGAAAAGGTGAAAAGCAATGTCATTCCATGTATATATTACCTTTCAAATGCCTGACTTTACATTTTATTTCAGCAAGCAAAATTTCATTAATCAATTCAACCACTTTCATGGAAAAAATGTTGACAAAAGGTTGAAAGTGAATTACCAAGCAGTTGTGCATGTTTAAGGAGAATTGTACTAGGAAGTGGTCTAAGCTCTATTTTCAGAGTCATATTCTTCAATTTGTTAAAATGCATGGAGTTTATTATGCCTTTCCACTCTTCATGTGCAGGAACAGAAAGAATATTTTCCTTGTCTAAACAGGCTGGGGCAGAGCTCTACATACAGAGGGTTTTATGAATTGATTAGAAAAAAACCCATGGACTAAAACTGTCTATAAGTACCATCTTAAGAAGACCTGAATTATGTACTGAAGGGCAGTAGCAATGTATACTTAAGAGGAAGATGCATCATCTCTAATGGAAATACAGTGCCTCTGACTGCCCCATTGAACAAAGGATTGTTCCACATTTGTGTCTTATTTCCAGCCAATACAGGCTGTGGTACCAACCACTGTGTTGGCAAATACGAACCTCCACAGCCGCTACAACAGGTATTTGCTTCCTGAGAGCCACAGTCACCCCAGGCTGTATCTGAGGAACACAGGTAGGAAGTGAGGGGCCCGAGGGTGGTCCAGAGGGTGGTGGGATGCGGGGCTGGGGTGAGAGGCATAGTAGAAAGAACAAAATTCAGGAAAAGGGAAGCATAAGGGGATAAGAGGAAATTAGGACCACAGCTCAGGAAAAGAGATCCCATAAGCAACTAAAGGAAAAAAAAAAACAATGAAAAGAAAGTGGAAGAGCAAGAGAAAGCTGGTGTATGGGATTGCTGAGTCCATGAATGTACCATGAGATGATGCTAACCAGCAGACCATGTGTAATTCAACCAATCAGCTGACCTGCATCCAGTAGTCTGATATTTCTCCTGGCTCACCTCTAATACACTGCAAATCGCAAACTGCAGTGCCAAGTAAGTACCAGTGGTTATCAGCCTATGGCTTACAGATGTGGGGCTTGTAGAAAGTAACAAAGAAAAGGAAGATTATCATAACAGGTTTCAACTAGCTAGAAGGTTCCTCTCTTCAAAAATATCAGAGGGACTCAAGCCACAGAGGGTTCAAAGACAGTGCAATATATAATATCCAGTGGTGGTGTCATCTGCTCAGTGTCAGAGGATAGCTCAGTAGTCTGCTGGATTTTAAGTCAGTAGTAAACACTGATGTGCAATTTCCATGTAGCCAGAGATGAGGTTTTCCAATGACCATCATAACCACAAACATTATGAAAGAGCAGAGACTGCTTCAAAAGTTGCTGCCGGGCCTGTTTTGTGTTGTCAGTCGTCCTTCATCTCTCAGTGCAGGCACTGCAGATTTTGTGCTCGCAGGCGATAGCAACACCTGGATGATGGTAATGGTGCGAAAGTGAAAGGAGGGTATGTATAAGGCACAGTCCACTTACTGGGGTCCCTTCCAATTAAAGTCTTTCTGAAATTCACTCAGTAGCCTAACATCAGCAGATACAGTTGTACTATCCATAATTAGATGTGGTTCACTGATATTACTAGCAGCGCACAGTACCGCTGTGCAAAAGAAAATTCAGAAATAGTACATTAGTGTCTCAGTGACATTCGGATGAGCTGTGACCTCTTTAAGCCCCTGTGATATGAAGGCTCATTACATGCTCTATAGCTGCAGAATATCCCCCTCTTCCTTTCTTTGGTTGCGACTCCATTATGTTCTTGTGAATACCTTCACACAGTGAAGAGCTCAGCTGAACGCAGAGTGCTTTTCTGGTGTCCACTTCATAAAGATACAACCACAGCTGCATCTACAGGACAGAAGAAACCTGACAAACCTTTATCTCATTATTGCTGTAACCTGAATGCTGCCTCTGGATAATAATTATCTCCCTAATATCTTTTTAGCTTGCACTTTAGGTCTTGCTCTAAGCATGTTTGTAAACTTGAGAGC
The DNA here is from genome assembly GCA_013401315.1 of Balaeniceps rex. Lineage (NCBI taxonomy): Eukaryota > Metazoa > Chordata > Aves > Pelecaniformes > Balaenicipitidae > Balaeniceps > Balaeniceps rex. The sequence goes on along the minus strand of VYZW01029348.1, from coordinate 56,923 downwards.
CAATTTTTGAAAAGGTTAAAAAAAAGGTTTGATTACACCCTGAGGTGCCAACAGACTGCACAAGAAGATGAGGCACCCAAAGACCAGAGGCCTTGGGCGTTTATTACATGTCTTCACATCCGTTTAGGAATCTGCACTTGCTCAAATTCATCCAGATGGTATAAACAAGGACTTTGGAATAAATCTTGTTATGTTTCTAGGCATATCCCTGGAGCTTTGCAGCAGCACGGGGGTCCCAGCACCAAAACTAGGAGATGAGACACAGAGGGCAGAGCAAATATGGGATTTCCAGTCCAATTGCACCCCTTTGATCAAGTCATGCTTGACTAGACAGAATTTCCTTTCCCCCCTGCCACCATCTTGCACCTTTCATGGATAAATTCATCCATGGCTTTAAATAAAAGGTCCACATCCCAATTTTCTTACAGGTGTATGTCCTGGCTGCAGTTCACATAGTATATTCCAGAGGCAGCTTTAAATTAGCGAGTTACAGCTCCTGTTCGCAGTGGGATTTCTGGGTAGGGAGTTCAACACAGAGCCCATACTCCCCAATACTTAATAGGTTCTCTAGATATTCTTCTGGTTTTAGGTTTTTGGAGTAGGAACCCTTCTGCAATAAAATTTGTCCATCACTGAGCAAAACCAAATGCTAGTCAAGACTGAAAGGCACTAATTATGGAATAAACACTTGTTAGTAAATTGGGGTGCAAGACTCCAGTAGCCATCTCCTTCTTAGGAGACTCTCAGCTGCTGGAGGCCACAGCAGGGTGCACAGATAAGTCCTTTGAGAAGGCCCTTGCTTTGTCTTGGTGAGGTTCAGCATCATTAGAGTTTGTCAGAATTAACAGAGAATAGGGTCTCCACAGTCTTGGACATCTCAGTGGTAGTTTTCCCAGCCAAATCACACATAGAATGTGTGTGTAGGACTTGCACAGCTGAGTCCCACTGCACACCATCCTACAGCCATGCCCAGATTCCACCTGTCCAACACAGCTGGTTCAGGAGCTCCACCACTGACTGGCTGCATCTGCAAGGCTGGGTCATGAAACAGAAAGGGCTGTGGTGGCAATGCCACAGCCTGGAGTTGTGCTGTCCAGCAGAGACTTCGCTCAAAAACAGCAACCACCTTCTGTTGCTTCAGTATAGTTGCCAAGGCTCCCATCATGTTGTAAAGCATTTCCCTCACGGGATCCAGCATGGGAATGTCCCATGTGTCAGAGACATCACTGTTGGTGTGGCTCATAGCCAAGTACATTCATGTTGATAATACAACCCAGAACTAAGACATGCTTCATCCTCATCAAGTCCCCACACAGCACCTCAGGATGCAGCAGACTTAATCCCCACCACTGCTCTAGCCAGAAAAGACTCTTTTTTCCAAAGAGCAGAACCCTGCTGCTGGTGCTGAGGAGCTGGCCCAAGAGTTGGCCACAGCATTGGGAGCGTGTGTCCCCCTGTGGCTCCTCTCAGCTGCTGTCAGCAGATCCAGAGCCCTATGAGGGAAGGTAGTGAGGCAAGACCAGGAGCAACAAGACTTGATTTTTCAAAATCCAGGTTAATCTTCAAAGGCAGATAAAAAGAAAAATATAAGATAGCAGCGTCCAACTTGCATACTAACTGAATAGCATATGGACCTCATTATGTAGTGACATTTTTCTTACTCTAGCTGCTCTTCATTGAATAAGGAAGGTCCTCAGAGGTCCATCCAGAGGACTTGTCCTTTGATAATCTGCTCTATTGTGTTCCCTCAAATCCCCTTCCCTCTGTAATCAGACCATCGGTCACTACAAAGGATCAAAATTGCCACATTTAAATACTATTCTCCTTGTGAGAAACTAACATCTGATCAAAGTTTAACAGCGTGAAATACATTTCTTGTTTTTGCAGTAAACCTTCACGTCCCTTGTTGTCGATCCAAGTTCATGGAGGTTTATTTTCAAAGCAAATCTCTTGTTTTCATTCCACCGGAGAGCTATTATAAAGCCAACTATTGTTGCTGTAGAGTATAACTTTATTTTTTCAGTCTAACTGATAGAAGCAAATGGTTTTCATGAGGTAAAATGTCATTGTATACATGCATTATGTAGACAAGTGTTGGACACAACAAGCAGTTAATGGTTTTTAATTAGAGTGAGACAGGACACTCAAGGGGTGACCCAGGGATTACTTGTAGAGGAAGTTTCTTTCATGACTAATAGTGACTACAAATAAGGTGGGGTATTACAATAAAATTCTACTGCTGACAAAAATACTAACAGTAAACGACGACAGAGCTTTCATCTGGGACTAGGACAGCATCTGGAATATATTAAGACTGTAAAATTTCCCTTTAAGTATGGATTGCTAAAGTTAAAGCCAGCCACCCAGAAACTATGGCACTCAGAGTAACTCAATATTTTTTTTCATTAAAAATTACTTAAGGAGATTTACATCTTCCCTTGGTTGACATTGCGATATTCTGCTTGTCCAGACTTTGAGTCCTGAAAATATGTCTGTGATGAGAAGGAATGGAGAAAAAAATGGTCTCAAATATGTCCTGCCTATGTTCATCTGGGAAAACAACCCCGGTTCGAGGCGTCCTTCTGCAATGCAATCAGTCAGATGCTCTTTGCGACCACTCTGTGCAGATACCCAAGCTTATTAATACCATATGTGAAGTTGATGCATTATGTATCTAGAGATGCAATATAAGCACCAGACATTGACAGAGATAAACAGGAGAGAAGTGGGATGTGCCAGGAAATCATTCTACAAAACAGGAAAGTTTGCTTTAAACAAAAAGGCAGTGGGCTAAAAGAAGGATGAGATTGTAGCAAGGTTCCTATTTCCCATCCTCCTTTCTCCCTGTTGCCAGTTCTTGTGACATCTCTCGCTGCAATCTTGTCTTAATTTAGACTGTGAGTTCCTGGAGACAGAAATAATCCTGTAACTTGTATATATTGCATGCAGTACAAGAAGTGCTCTTGTCTCGCCTGGATCCTCAAATGGTGTTTGGGAGGCATCCGCAGCATAAACAGGGGAGCTGGATGTCTTCGCGGCTGAGCTCCAGAGCATGCACAGCGCACAACAGGCAGTGGTCCTGGGAGGGGACTCAGCCCCCTGCTCCTGTAAAGCCACACCAGCCAGTCTTGAACCACCAGGAATTAGGAGTAACTAGTCCTTGTGTACAGCCCCCCATTTTCAGACTAAAACCCGGGAGATGACATTGGTTTTGGCTACATTGGGAGCTCCCAAAAGGCAAGCCAAGGTCTGTAGAACAAACTGAGAGACAAGGGCTGGCTCTGTGCTCCTGCTCTCAGCACACTGGACTGAAACCTGCAAAGATCCTCAGGGTGGGAATTCATCTCACCTCCCAGGAGGCCCCAGGTCATGAAGATCCAAGGTAAATGATTTTTCTTCTTCCATTTTTCTTCACTTGCTGTAGTGGAAATGGAAATAGGAAGGACTAGTTGCTCAGCAGTTACCTTCCAGAAGCTGGTGTTGAGTAAGATGAAGCCCATCCACTGTGTTCAGAAATCAGCCCTGCCAAAGAGCTTTCCTCCTCTCCGTATTCCACCCTGAGGAGCTTCCTGGCTGTTTCTGGAGGAGGCTTGGTGAGGTAAGTGCAGCAAAGCTCAGTACGTGAAGCACAGGAGGCCTTGCTCCGCCATGGGCGTTGCAGTGGTAGGTCATGGTCCTCCTTGGAGCCAAGCACCCCGTGGTGAAAGACACGAACAAATATAGAACAGAAAGATGGTCTGGAATAAAAGCCAACTCACTGGGTGGCCTTGGTAAGCATCTGATGTCTCAGTTGAATATTTATGTATTTATTTCTCCTTATGCATGTTTTCCTCAGAATAGGGGAGGGGGTTTACATGTCTTTGATATAAACCTTCAGCCAAATCCTAATGCTGGGGTAACGACCCATATTCACAGATCAAAGAACTGTGTTAGGAAGAAGAGATTAATCTTCTGTCTCCTTCTCTTCCCACCTCCCTCCAGCTCCCATTTCCTCTTTCTTCTGACCAGGTATTTGTGTGGCTGAAACGTTCAAAAGTATCTGTAGAAACAAGATCAAGTTTTTCAGAAATTGGCAGGGAGCAACTATTATATCCATTGAGGTCCTTACCGACAGGCAGCACACAGGATCTGAACTCTGATGAGACGGTAGCTGCTTTTTGGCATTCAAGAGGGAGGTTTGAAATGCCAGCCTGCAGTGTTAAGAAGGATAAAAACTCTGTACGTGTGTCCCAACAGGGAAATCTGAACCTCTTGATCTACCCCACATCTCATCCTACCAAGAAGTTGGTGAACATTATCAGAAAAACAAAACACAGAGAGAAAGTCTGATCCTGGAAATGTTTTGCAAGGAGGAAGATACAGATATATACTGCCCTGAGCACCAGTCCTTGCCACCTGGCCCCATTTCTGGGCACGGTAGTAAGGGGGTGGCATATGTGTGTGTGTGAGACAAAGTAGGGGAGCTGGAATAAGCCACTAATGTCCTCAAATTTTCCTTCCTATCAGTAAGTCATTGCTGCTAAAGGCAATGAAGGAAACCTGCCAAATACAACAGCTAAAACCAACACCCTGAAAAACATAATATTTAGGGAAAGATGGGGGGGGGGGAAGCTTGCACCAGCTGCCAAGTCTGCAACCGCAAGAGGCTTGCGGCATGGGCAGATCTCCAGGAGAGTGCCTGTTGGTGGCCAGGCCCAGGATGACGCCCCTGCTCCCATGCAGGTATAAGACTGTGACCCCCACAGCTGATGGACGGTCCCACTGATGGCGTGGGTGGTTCAACTTCTCCTTCTTTCAAACCACTCGCTCTCTGCAAATGGAAATGGACATAAATACTGATGACAACTCCACGGTGGGATGCATGGGCTTGGTGAGTGGTGGCTCAGACAAGGGCTGAGGTCATCACCCCAGCAGCAGCTCCCAGGGCCTTAGCAGGAGCTCAACATCAGGCTGGAGCAAAATAGGGGCTTAAGGAAATTTTGGACCTACCAGGGTCTCCTGGAGGTCCATCAAAGAGAAATAGGCAAGCAGTTCTCCCTCTCCAACACAGCCCTGGTAGGATCGGTGCAATGCAATTTCCTTGTCTGCGCTTCAAGAAGGATGTTGGGAGGGAGCCACAGCATGACGCAGGGGTAGAAAAAACGTCCTAAGTCTTGAGGAGACAAGATGTGAAATGGGCAGAGAATTCCTTTGCTTTGATGTCTTCACTGTCCACATACCTGGGGTCTAATTTGGGGCTACTTTGAAGCTCTTTTTCCCCATGTCAGGATGACATTGCCTGATTCCCCTGCCAGGAGATTTTGGCCAGGGAACTGGGTATCACTGTTAGTGGGGTGAATCTTGCTCTTTGCTGGTGGCAATTAGTAGCTTAGTTCCCTGAGGATTTGCATGCTTTTGTCTAATTTGTGCCTATGGGCTCGAGTGACAAATAGCTAAGCAAAACTTTGCTGGCTAAGTGCCTAATCTGCAGGCTGTTTGGTGATCTTCTGCCCTTAAACTCAGTGAAATCCATGGCTTTGGGACTACATGATGTCCCCATCAGCTGCTCCTCTCAGCCAGCCTTGCTGTCCTTGGCACTAGGGTCTGCTGAGAAGGCTGAAACCCGAGGCCAGGATGTGCAAAACCATCAGTGGTTTGGGATGACTAGTGAGGATGTGAACTTTGGAGCATGCTAAGTACCTGTTCTCTGGAGTCAGGGCTGTTCAGATGTCAAGCAGAGCAGATGCATGTCCAGGGGCTCAGAGTTACTGGCCCCATGTTTCATGCGAGCTCTGCAAGGCTCCTGCCCACAGGACAGACTCTGTTGCTGCACAGCTCCTTTTGGTGAAGGTGGTGCTACAGATGCAACACAGTTCACTGCACCTCAGAAAAAAATTTACCTGGTTGTTTTTGACGGCCATCTCCTTCCAGAGGAGATAAACCAGCTCTTACTAACCCCACAGCAAGTTCTTCCTAAGAGGCCTCCTGAATTTCTTAGTATCTAAAGGCCCATTTTCCCCGTGGGGCTCCTGGGAGCCACTGCAATTGTTCCTGGCCTTGCTTCTCCTTGCAACTTCTATTATGCATGCGCTCTCGCTTGCCTGCTATTCCTGTGTTCATTTTTATCTTCATGCCAGGCTTGAGCTGCAGCTCATTGTAACAATATTTCCTCATAAGGCCGTGCTTAAAAAGTAAGGAGCTTGTATTTGTTGATGCTGGGTGGTGGCATGTGAGGCTGCACAAAGGAAAACAAATGTTTGAGATGTTTGCGAAGGTGCTGTCATGAAACAAACCAGGGCGCTTGGGCCTGACATTGCTGCGTTTACTTGTGCTTGGGTGTACCAGAGCCTGTTCAGTCTCTCTAATAACCCTCCCCAGGGAAGTTTCCATCACCTCCCTCCCCTCCCTGCCCTCCTGCCGGCTCTGCTTGCTGACAGGGCTTCGCTCTTTGGAGAGATGATGGGGAGGCTTGCCCCCACCTTGGAAAGAGTCTGACCATCCCTTGCCACCTTGCAAAATCAGCTTCTTCAGCCCTGTTTGTCACACGCGAGAGCGCGTGCATAATAGAAGTTGCAAGGAGAAGCGAGGCCAGGAACAATTGCAGTGGCTCCCAGGAGCCCCACGGGGAAAATGGGCCTTTAGATACTAAGAAATTCAGGAGACCTCTTAGGAAGAACTTGCTGTGGAGTTAGTAAGAGCTGTTTTATGACTCTCTGGAATGAGATGGCCGTCAAAAAAACCTGATTGACGCAGTTAGGAACGCCCTGTGCAGCCACAGCAGGGCTACATTTGCCCTCCTCCAGGGCAGTGGTCCACTCAAACCCCACAGCTTTAAATATGGCAGAGACTTCGTCCTGGATCCAAGCAATTAAAATATCCATGCAAATGAGGAGACAAATATCCTATTTACTCAGTTCAGGGTGAGCTGTAAAGCAGAATGACTAAGCCCTGCCTCTCAAGGGTTGGGGGGGAGCAGAGGCAGAGGAAGGGGCAATGAATTGGCCGCTGCACCTAATTGAGCTTGCTTGCTCCTTATCCAGCCTGGTTTGGAAGCAGAACTTAAAACCTGTTTGCTTAGGAGGTTTGTTATAGTTATGGAAGCTAACACTGGAGTTACACTGAGCAGCAGGGCAGAGGGTAAACCAATATTTTATTCTTAAGTGAAAGCACTTTCACAGGGGTAAAATAAGTAGTCTGCTCTGTCTGTGACTTGTGTAAGCAAGGGGTGCTGGTGGGGTCTGTCGGTGGGAGCCCACACCCGGGCTTTCCCCACGCCTGCCTGTGGGATGGGCACGATGCACCTTTGGGTCATCAAATCACCCAGGGCACAGCACCCCTTGCTCTCCCTCTCCTCTGGAGACCCTGATGATTCCTCTGGGATAAGGAAAGGAAAGGGGATTCTTTCACCGGCCAGCCAATCCTGGGGAAAACGGCTCTGTTAAAGCCCTCAGAATATAGGACCTTCTTTCTCCATGAATTTTACAGCTGTGAAGCTGTGATTCCTGGAAACATGGTGCCTCCTTGTACAATAATAGTGAGTATGAGCTGGGTAACAAAGCACTACCCAGGTATTTAGGCAGACTTCTTTTGAACTTGGAAACGTTTGCTGCCTTTGTGACCAGCTGTGCTCTTCTTTTTGAAATAAGTGAAAACTCTCTCAGACTTTTAGTTTTAGGGTTTGGAATTTCTTAGGTTTGCCTTCTTGTTTTTCCCTTCTAAAACTTCAGTACTAATTCCCCCTGGAAATAAGACACACAAAGGAAATACATTTGGGGAAGAATCGTACTCTGAACATGGGAAAGTGAGGTCCCAGGAGGTGAAGGGACTTGCCCCAAGCCCTGTAGGAAGCTTGTCCCACACTGTAGAACCAAAGGACCTTTCAAACCCCAATCCTTTGTCCTAGTTGTAATTTTCTTGCAAATATTTGGGACTCGGATTTCAAAGTTCAAGCTGGGTTAATCACAAAGAATGCAGCTCTTCCTGCTCTGCATGCAGGGGTGTAAGGTAACAGCGGCTGCGGTGCCCTCCCGGACACCCCATGCATCTGCACGGGTTTCAGGTAACATCTGGTCTTTAAACTCAATATCACACATACAGATTAATGATTACCTGCCTGCTGTCCTGTCTTCCAATCAGTTCCACTTTATTGACTTAGCCCGGGCTTGACAATGTTTTATTAATCTTGCCTTTGTGTATACAGAGCAGCCTTATTGTGATTATATACTTTCCCCCGTTTTATTAACCAACGTTATTATCGTAATGCACTAAGGACTTTGTTAATTTGGGCTGCTGTTGACAGTCTGCAGACTGGAGCCCAGGTGTGATAATTATGAGAGCCGGATCAAACTCCGCTGCGTGGGAAGTTTCCCATGGGGAGAGGTTTGATAACGAGAGGCTGTCGTGTCCTGAGGAGAACACAGGAATGGACCTGGGAGACCGTCAGGACCTGTAAAGTGCCCGCCTCGTGGGCTGCCATCAGAGACTGTACCGCTGCCTGGCCCTGGCACCCTGGCACAGCACCTGGGACTGCAGCCCACAGGGTCCTGCCTCTGTTCCGTGCCCAGAGGCACGTGCGCAGAGCCAGTGTCTGCCCCGTCCATCGTCTGCTCCATCCATCGCCCCAGCGTGCTGAGCCCCTGCCCTCGCTACCTGCTCCATCCTGCCTGTGTCCCTGCGGAAAGGTGGGTGTGCAGGCAGCTTGGGCAGGGTTCGAGGGCAGGGTTTTACCTGTGTGGCAGAGCTACCCGCCTGGCTCGAGGTAGCTGACACATTTGGGAAAGCTGCTCTGGGCCATTCCCGAGAGCTCATTCCTGGAAACAGATAATTCAAAACATTTGTCTGGAGGATGGTTCGTGGGATAACCACAAGCATTTGTATCATGGGGCAAATATTTGAGGCACATCCAGATCAGCTATTACCAATGTTATTGTTTTCAATCATCTTTCGGAGGAGTCCCTAGGGGGTGGCTGCACTGGGAAGCTGGGGGAAGGAGGGCTGGGGCGCGATGTGCACCCTGGGCTGATGGCTCATCTGCGCTTTCCAGATGCAATGCCCACTGCGAGCATGGATGTGAGAGCTGGTGACTGTGCAGCAGAACCTCCAAAGGTTTATTTTTTGGGAGGTAACCTGCATATGAGGAGAAACAAGAGCTTGTTATAAAAAGTAGGGGGAGTCAAATAGCAGCTGTAAAAACGAGAACCTCCAACAACACAACAAACAGAAAATTACATTTCCCCTCATTGTGTCGAAGGGGCCGAGCTTCCAGCCAGCTGTGGAGGAAATAAGGAGTTTATATGATTTGCAATGTCAGTGAGGACCAATGTACAAATTTCCTGTCTGGCTCCCTCTGCAGATTAACAAAACTTCGGCAAAGAATATTTTTTCATTTCATTTCATTTTCTGTTTTTGTAGGGAGAAGATGCACCCCAAGCAGAGCAGTCACAGAAGCTGTGACTGAGAAGGTGCCATGGGAAACTGAGCACACAGGAGATCAGAAAAAAGGACAGAAATGCTTGTGATACTGGAGCAACACAGCTCAGCCCCTTACAGCTCTGGGCCCAGACAGCCGCAGCTTGCAGGCGTGTGTCAATGTTAGTGGTCTCACAGATAAGCATACGCCATTTACTCACAAGCCCAAAGTTTTTCCAACATGTGCATTGTCATGCAGAAAATTACCTCCCCCCAGCGTTTAAGTTTCAAAGCATTGACATGTAAACTTAAATTATTAAAAGAAAAATGCTTTATTCAGTCCCGGTGCTTACTTATCCAGCCTGTGTAAGCAGAAAGCATACTCCATACGTGCCAGAGATTTTTCGGTGTCTCCCTGCGCTCCAGCATGGGTATTTCAGCCAGCTGTGGGCAGAAACAGACCCCACAAGCCCTTGGCCCTGGATGATGGCTGGCATCCATGCTGCTTTCCCAGCTGTTTCCAGTATCTTGTGACTGATGGCGCTGGGCAGGGAGAAAGCAAACATGCACATTCAGCAAATTGCAAGTCAGGTGTATGTAAAATGAAGCAATCCAATAGGCATTGGCAAACTGCTCAGCACAGTGCAGGCTTCCTAAAGCACCATGAGGAACAGTCAGGGGTGCAAGAAGAACCCAGGCCAAGGACCCCGACATCACGAGCATCACGTTCTCTCTGGTTTTCAGACAATCCCGCCACAAATAAAACTGGCATTATCAGCTCCATCTTCCTGTCCAAAATTACGTCTAGGTTCCTAATTTAAGGGCAGCTCCTGCCTGCTCTTCTCCTTCATTTGAGGCATGTTGGCTGCTGGGTCTCTGGTCTTAATGTCTTGGAATAAATGGCAGAGCAGTCAGCTGCCCTGTTCCTGGAACACTTGGAGGCATTGGGAAGCATTTCAGGCAACAGAGGGAAGAATATTTCAAGCTTCTTCACTTGAGAGAAGGGAAGGAGCATGGAGGAACCTCTGAACAAAACCAGTTGGATTCCACCTATTGTAAATCTTCATGAATTATGGACACGACCTAATCCAACTGCTCTCACTTCTGTAACTGGACAGATCCTCTCCCTGCCTGAGCTATGCCGTGTGTTTTCAGGAGTCCTGTCCCTCTGCTGTTGTGCGTTTGTGTATCTTATCGCTCCTGTGCAATGGGCTTTTCCCTGAATCTCTCAGGGGAGCCCTTGGAGGGGATGCCCAGGGCCACTGCTGTGTGGAGATGGTGGTGATGGCCAGGAGCAGAGGGGACAGGTGGCCAGGCTGAGGGAGATGCTCCAGGAGGTGTTGGGAAGAGAGTGCCTTAGCTAAAAAACAGTCACCAGGAAAGAGACAGGGATCTGCTTTGGGAACGGCTATGAGGTTTTTCGGCTCCAGGGTCTCCCAAGCCGATTAACTTCTGGTGTGGAGTGGGCTCATTTGTTTACCTTCCCGGGAGATGAAAAACAGAGTGAGATTTTGCAGCACTCAGATTCCCTGAATTTTTTTAAGATTTTGATTAATCATGAGGCATTTTGGCAGCCTCCTCGGATACTCCATAACCCCTATTTAATCAGTCACTGTCTAAGTGCTTACTCTGTCTGGTCTCAACTGGCATGGCTCAACTGCATGGCGGGACTTGTGGGCCTCAAGGTGCTGGTGGGGCAGGCAGCTGGCTCCGCTCAGGCGCCATGCTGATATCCCCTTGGTTTCTGCAAGGGGAGACCTCATGACAAATGTCCTTACATGGATGTAGAACATGCAATAACCTTAATTTGTATTCTGTGGTGTTGCGGTTGGCTTGTAGGGCTCAAAGGATAAAAAGATCCAGACTTCATGGACCTGGAGGTCATCACCATTAAAACTGGAAAATTATACCATCAGTATTGCGACTGTGAGAAGTTGTGGAAGTGATGCCAGACAGGTTATAAAAGTGGGGATTCACTGTCCCCTTCAGCTTCATGAGTGCCTCCACCATACCAGGTGAATGGATGGTGGGACAACCCTGAGCTGGCTGTGTCTCCATTAGCAACTTAGTGCAGATCAGGATGGGGCTTTTGAAGCAAAGGTCTCCATGTGCCATGCTTTGACTGGGATCACAGAGGAGTTTTTGGAGCAATTGGATCCCTTTCGAACAAATGGGAATGTACTCCAGCCATGCACTCAATGGCACAGGGGCATTCAGTCCACGCGACCACATCTAGCTAGAGCAAAGCAAGACCCCCCTGAAAGGCTTAGTGTGTAGGCATGGCCCTCAGCACAAACACTTTCCCTCTACAATTTTGCTCCTATTGGGTGACACTGAACAGAGGTAATGTTACACAGCCAGTACTGAAGTGCTGAATTGGTCAAAAAGATGGACAGCTTTTTCTTGTCCCCTCTGCATGGTGGAGGGCTTGTTTAGTGCAAGAAGATGCTGGCTGGTACTTCTTGTTAAAAAAACACCTTTCTTGTGTTTTACTGAGATGGCAAAGCTGCTTCATAAAAGTGCACAGAACGTGCAAACATTATTTGCAGAGGGATCTTTTTTCTTATACGGAATATGCTTCATTTTCCCTTCTAAACCTTTCCTTGTCTAAACCAGAGAAATTTAACATCTTTCCTTCCAAAAAGCGAATCCCGGGAACATGCCTAAAGATGTCATTTTATAGACCTTGAATAATAATTTAGGCCACTGATTAGCTGAACAAAGTAAAACCAAGTATGTCTGGAAAATCAGGATGAGCAAAGATTGGCACAAGAACAAAGAAGAGAGCTTCTACAGAAAAATAAATGTATCATTTATTTTATCTCTTACAGTGTAGCAGCATTAAAAAATGTACTATTTACTATTGCTTCCGAGTCCATTTGGAACTGCCACATTTGGGATTTCCACCATCACCATGTACCCATTTCTCAATTTTCTTCTGTGATGATGACTGTGGCTGGTACATGCACGGTATCAGAAGTGTCATCTGGCTCTTCTTCAGTAACTGAAGCACATTTTCCTACCCATCTTCTTTGTGCACCAGTTGCCATGGGGGTATAGTCTTCTAATTACCTGTTTACAAAAGTAATTCTCCTTTTTTTTGCATTGACAGCAAGAAGCTGATGAGCAGGTTCCTTTCTGATGTATGGCTTGAAGACCCTGGCTGACTGGTGGTGTACTGAGATGTTAAACATAGAGCCTAAAGTATACGGTGGATTGCATCATCTCACATCTTGAGCATTTCCATGCGAGGGTGATATGGATATGGCTGAGAACAAGCAAAGCTCTTGCTGGGAGGTTCAGTAGATGCTGAGTATTTATAGACTTCCAGAACAAGCCCATTAAAACCAGTATCTCAGTAGAATGAAATATCTGTGGAATCGTGTTTCTGATACAGTAAATGACAAAGCTGACTGTCATGTATGTTTCAGACAGTGAGTTGAGTATTCAGTGCTTTTCCCGTACATACCAAAGATAGTCTATGCATTGCACAGGTATTTGCAGATATCGACACATTGAGTTGTTGCTTGCCTATCTTTTAATCAGAGGCATGGGTTTCCTCTTGAAGTGCAGGTGTTTTTCAGTGAGGCAGGTTTTTTCAGATAGATCCTTCTTGCATAAGCTTTCGATATCCTGCCATCTTCAGGCACCAACTTTCCCCAAAAGAAGTGCTAACCTTCCTGATAGCCTGATAGTCACTCAAAGATTTACCCCAGATGTCATAACATAACTTGAATTTCTTTCGCCATCCTGTATGCGTCCCAAGTCTTGGGTCACCATTATGGGTCTTGGTTCATTTCTGTAGTTCTTGCTGCTAATAATGGCTTAGAATCGAGTTTCCCAGAGCAAGGTCTGTGGCGGTGCCATGCAAGAACATTTTCCTGTCATCTGTTTGGGAATTCTCCAGCAAGTTGTGTGTGCAAGAAAGTCTTCTGCTGTCTCACCTCTCTGTTTCTCTTTCAGGCATTAGGTAGTCGTATCTAAACAGTAACTGTCATCAGATTTTAGGTGCACTACAATCATTCTTTCTGCCAGTGATAAAACAATTTGTCTCCCATTCATTATTACAAGTGAGAATAGTAATGATGCAGTCGATGAATGAGCAGCTGAGACAGTTGCAAATTTCATGTTAAATGGCATTTAGTTAGTCATAAAAAAAGGCTTGTTCAGATAACCAAACATTCAGTTAACTGCCATGCAGACAGCTTGCAGTGGGTGTCCTGGGATCCCTTTTTCCCACAGTTCCTGAGTAGCCAAGCAAGTAAAGGACGATTTTCTTCTAAGATTTCCTTCATGGAGGTAGTTATTAGTTAAAAAAATATGGGAACATTAACCTCTAACTGGCACCAAACTATTATCCAAGGGAATACTCACACGCTCTCCTCCATGAACCACTATGTTTATTCTGCAGCTGTCAGAAGTAGGATAGGCATGTGATGTGAAAGATGCTGAAGGGATGGTCACTCAGCTTTCCTGATCAGACCTGGAGCTAGTCCACACAGATGTGTAGTGAGACTCATTGGAGCCAAGAGTCATACAACTGGCACTGATTTTTCTCAAAGAACTCTCAAGCTGCTGGGACAGACTGTCCACACGTGGATTCAGCAACTGCAGTGGAAGAAAATATTCCCCTTGTCTTGTTTGCTGCTGTCTTTGTAGCCTTGCAAAATTTCTAACAAATATTGCAGATCATTCAGCAATTTTCCTGTGTCCATCTTCAGATTCGAGAAACATCAAAACTGTGCTAAGCCAGAGCCATTTAAAAACTCTAAGAAGCCAGTGGAAAATCCCTGGTGAGTAACTTGTATGTATGTGAATTGTGGTATTTTGATGCTGCCATCTTCCTTCCACTGCTGGTACACAGCACAGTAACTGCACTGCCAGGTAAGGGGAAAGAAAGCTGAACCAGCAAGAACAAGTCAGAGATACACTGTTCAGTCCTCTTGCAGCTCCTGCTCTACAAATGCTGCTGTGTCCTCTGTTGAAGGGTTGATGATACTTTTAAGCATGCAGTAGCCCAAGTTCCCTCATGGGCTGTACTGTTACTTTCTATCTGAAATGGTGAAATGATATGAGAAAAGAGTAATGATTCTCATGCATCCAAGGACTGGGAATATCAACTTTAATACACAATTGAAAGTTTGGGACTTCCCTGAAACTTACCTTGAATCAGCTTTAGCTCTTCAGTTCTCATTTCCCATTTGTATCTTTGTGGGAACTATCACGACAAACCAGCATGCCGGAGTGGTTCTGCAGCTAGTCCTGGTTAACACATCCAACTGAAACAAGAAGGGAGTTTTACTCCTTTTTAGACTCTCAGAAGGGTTTGGGCCTTTTCATTGTGTGCAAGGGGGAAGTTTGCAGTAGAATAACAGATCCATGATTCCTAGATCTGACAGCTTTATTAAGAACTAGAGGTGGGATTCAGCTCACGGATCAAGACACTTGTGCCCACAGGCGATCTAGGTGGCTGAGCCCCATTATGGTCCTCAGTGATCTAGCCAATACACTAGTGAAGTAGACAGTCATTTAACTAGATGCCTACATGTAATCACCAAAGTCTCTCCAACTCCTTTGATATATTGACCAGATCACCACTGACAGTAGGAGGATCTCAGACACCTTCACTGTAGACATCTTTGCTTTTAGGTGTCTGTCTCTGGGAGCTGAATTCCACACCAGGATTCACAGCCAGATCTTGCTGCCTTTTGTGGGCAGTCACCAAGATGGCCTGGAGGCTGGAGCACACACACTGGCCACCATGTAGCATCTTGAGGCATGAATACCCTGTCTTCTCATAGTCCAGATTAGCTGTCCATGTGCTTGCTGTCACACCAACAGACTTATAGTTACAAGCATCAGGTAGGTCATGCCACAGTGCAAGAGCAAGAAAAATAGCATCAAAATCTGGGCCTTGGGTTGTGGACAGTAACTGCAAAATTCCACTAAGAAAACTGGAAACTAGAAATTATCCTTTAAAATTAATAAAATATGTCACCCACATTAAACAGGCAGCATAATACAGATTTGAATACATCTGATAGACTGGAACTAGATGGAAAAATCAATTACATGTTCTACAGAACTGAAATGGAGACCTGGCTGGAAGTCTTCCAATGGAAAGATTTTTCTTGCAAAGCACTGACTACAGTTAACTCTCTTGAGGATACTTTTGTCCTTCAATAAAAAAAAAATCAACTGAAGAAGAAAAATGGAAATATAATTTTAATAACATTGAAAATTTTTCTATTTGGATATCATCATCTTTTTCTTTGTATTATAAACTATAAGCTCTTCCCAAAAACTTATTTCAATCAAAGTCTTCATTTTTGTTAGCACAAGATGTTTTAACCATCTTGTATTTTTTCACAATTAGGATTCATTTGCAATATTCATTCTGGAATGAAAGAAACTTCAAAGTTGTAAAATGCTCCCTGCAATGAAAAATCTGACTCCTGGATTAGCTGTTACTTTCCTCCACCGAAATAACCTTCACTTACTGGCTTGTTCTTTTATTTACATGAGAACATATTTCAGCCTTTGAAAGCAAAGGACAGTTGTTGACTAGGACATTCTTCTCACACCTTACAATATGTCTCTACAGGAATGCAATCAAATTTTACTTTTTTGATATATACCATGTTCCTACAAATAGTTAGTTATATGATAAACATGTGTCTAACTCAGATTTACTAAACTTTCCCAGAAGGTTTGAAAAGCTACATTATATTATTTATTCAATTTATATTTAATTTTTCTTTTATTTGTTCATCCCTAAGACTCAGGCTGAAAATTTCCTCAGTCTATATGGAATCCCTAATGAAGACAAGCAAAAGATTTACATTTTTTAATCATGTGTCTGGATTTTCTTTTTAATTTATGGGAATAGTAATGAAAAAGTATGCCCCCAGGACATGCACAGAACTTCTCTGACAGTACATCAACAAGGATTGTATATGGGAGGATAAATAAATGGAGAAAACAACTGCATGACAGATTCTAGGGGAGGGAAGAAAGAGAAGAAGCTAAGGAGAGCTGCCATTTCCTCAAAGAAGTGATAGTAAGGGCACAAGGACAAACATCCCAATTAGGGTAGTGACTAGCTTGGCTAAAATAGTGGCTTTGAGTGCTAGAGGGAAACATAAAGCAAGTGGAAACTATATTGTGTGAATTAAGCATAAAGTCTGAAAGAGAGAGGCAAAGCCGAGGCGAGAGAGAGGCAAGAGGAAAACTGGAACATCTCAAAAGGGAGCATGACCGTGGTGGCTTTGGAAGTGATGGTGGTCTGCAGCGTTCGGGAGACTGAGTTTGTATGGAGAAGTAGCATCATTATTAGACAAGCTGATATGGCTGACAAAATGCATGAGCTGTTGGACATGCAGGTCCTTCCTGAGGAGACAACAAAGAATATCACGGCACACATTAAGTAGTGGCTACCAAGAGACATCTAGAGGAAGAGGAAGGCATTCGGTAGATCCTCTTGCAGAAAGAAAAAGGCCAAGGAACACCCTGCTTTCCAGCTCAACAAGGTTGCAACTGTTGGCAAAAGACTTAAATTTATTGTGTATTTTTTTACCAGTCTTCGCTGCAACAAGCAAGCAGTGTGATCCATATTAGTGAAAAAGAGGCAAGACTTTGGGCTTTAGTGGTTAACATAGAGGTTAAGGAGAACTTATGTATTTTCAAAATTGCTGTGTCTAACAAGCCTTAGCAAAGGGTCCATCAGGCACAGGCTGAAACAATTACAGAACCATTGGCTGTTTTTTCCAAGCACTTCTGGAGAGGGGGGGATGTCTTGTAAGCCTGAAAAAAAGAGCAAATGTGGTACCCCTTTAAGGAGGAAGAGCAGGGAAATATAGGCCAGCCAGCTTAATTTTAGTTCTCTGAAGCATTTTTAATCAATAGCAATGAAATAAACAGCACTCAGCGTGGATTCACCAAGAACAAATTTAGGAAATAAAGTGAATTTTGTCCAGCGGTGGGGTAGCAAGCCTTGTGGGCAAGGGCGAGTGGCTTGACCTGAGCCAGGCACTGACTGCTGCACCTTGCTGTTTACATAAGCGAGGCAAGGAAATGTGGTGTTGATGGAGGGAGTGGGCATCTTTGAGAGCAGGCTAGACAAGTAACCGTAGGGAACAGCAAAACTTTTGGAGAACCGGAAAGGGCTAGGGGACCATTGGGGTACCTTCCCCTCTATTTTTCTATGTTTCTATGACTTTGTATGCCCATAAATGATTATTATTTAATGGTTTTTTCCATTCTGTCCATGTCCTGCCCTGAGTCCCATGCTGGTTTTCCTTGTCTGATTAATAGTGAGTTCTCCATAGTGCCTGTTGAATTATATTGTTCTTCTTAGTCCTAAGTGGCATCAAGGTCTGACAGCCTCTTTTGCCAGAGGAGTTTCTTTTTTCTTGAAAGTCATTACATACAATGACACAAGGCAGAGAAAAGGGATTGTTATTTATCCCAACTTTGCAGACAAGAGAAGCAGACTCCACAGAATCCATAGCAAAGCTGGTAACTGAACCCAAATCTTCTGGATCCCCAGAGGGTATCTTATGTGCATGACTAGCCTATTAATCCTGAGGGCAGGACAGGCCGTCATGAACCATTGACGAGCCTCATGTCAGCAATTGCCATCTTCTCTCTTTCTCAAGTTAAGTGAGTACAGGAGCGATCAGGCTGAGTTTAAATTGCGAAAGCCCAGGAAATACTCCTGGGGCTCGAACAGCCCAACAATTCCAAAGTTTAGATCTCAGCATCGCAAGCTAATGAGCCTTTAAAAGCTCCCCTCAGGTTGTCTGGAGCCACTCCCCAGCCACAGATTTAATTCTCTCTATACACTCTGAAAAATGTAGTCTATTTAATATTCTACCCACAACTTGGCTTGAGGCTACTTGAAGCTATTGTTTGGGTTTTTTTTCTGGTCTGTTAATTATACCTACAATTGGCAAACTACCATTTCTGACATACAGCTACATGTGATGGCTCCCCAGGCCAAATCACATATGATCTTAGGGTGGAAAGCTAGCAGCTAGCAGCCAAATGCAGCAAAAACTGAGCTCTGGAGGTATCTCTTGAGCAGCCAAGACAAAATGAGAAGCTGCTAGAAGGGCAGGTCCTGAAGCACTTGTTCAGTTTTTATGGCAATCCTTTTCTCAGGCAAAACTCTTATTGCTTTTGGGAACGTGAAGGCTTTGGAGCTTGGATTTGCAGTGCTTATAGGCAGACGACTGTGAATCCAGAAGCCCCCCTGAGGGAAGATCCCTTCTGTGCTACCTATTTACGATGGAGATGCTAATACCAGGCTGTGTTGCTTCTTGCCCCACTGCATGAAGCACAGCACCCTGCCCTGGGGGCAGGTGAGAGTCCCTGGGGTAGCTGGGACCACTGTCAGCATGGGCACCTCTGATAGCCCAGCACTGCCCACATAAAGCAGTGTGGGGGCTCGGAGAGGTGAGAGGTCCTTGCAGCAGACACCCAAGCATAGGGAGACCCAGCTCACACAGGAGAGCTGTCCCCGCAGGCAGCAGGGGTCTGCTTGCAATGGCTGCCTGCCTCTGCAAATTCAAATTAAAATGCAAGCACGGCTCCCAAAGGCAGTGCAGAGCTTTGATCTCCTGCCCTTCGTGAATCCCACATGTACAACAGCCTGAGGTGACAGGGGATTGTCACTCAGCGCTTCCCCGTCTGTGATGGTGATGGATCAAGTGAAGGCCACCACCACTGCAGGTCCTTGGTAGTCATGCTTCACTGTGGTCAGGTGGACCAGAGGAGAGGAAAAGGGCATGGACTCAGAGCTGGCCACAAGGTAAAGGGCAGGCCACCTCCAAGAATTCCCTCTGAATTCATGCATTTTCCTGGGAAACCACTGGATTTGGCCACCAAGGCCTTTCCCATGGGAGAGAGAGGCAAACGGCCGTGTCTCTCCTCCGAAGTGACAACCAGCCAGCAAAACCCACAAGGATGCTTGTGAACCTTTCTCTTGCAGCCCACACCGGGCGGGATAACTCAGGCCTAAACAGTTCCAACTTTTAGTGAATGCAATAAGAAACCAGAATGGAATAAAAACTAACCAGAACGGAATAAAAAATATTTTGATTTTGCAAAGTCTGAGGTGAACATTTTTTTACGTTTTTCACAATTTGTGGAATGTTTTCAAAGTATTTCAACTTTCTGGTAGTTTAGCTTTGAGTTTCTTATTTGCTGCCAAATATAATAAACTAAGTGGTGGCCACAGGGTAGCACTTTTCCCTGTTTTTTCACTTTTCCCTTTGTTACCCTAAGCTTTCAAGAAATCATAAAAATGTGGAAGTTCTGAAAATTTAGAGGGTGGCAGAAGGAAAATGAAAAGAAAAGTGATGAGTGGGGAGAAGAACAAGGGTTATTCAAGAAAAAAACATCAACAGGTTCTGATCTGGCAAATGGGCCTTTTCTCAGAAATCTGAACAGCCCGAATGGAGATTGGAAGGTCACCCCCACTTGGTTTGTGTAGCCTCTGACTCCACTGGCAGATCTGCTGTACAGAGGCATAAAATGATTTTGTGCCACAACATTTGTGCCTTAATTACAAGTGCATTTCATGCCATAAAAAAGCCTGAGGCAACTTAATTTGCCCAATTAGTCTGAGATCGGGGCTGGTGAAGCCCCTTATATAAACATTTCAGAGCCAGTGCAATCCATTTCCTACTTTGCACAGATAAACCTCTCTTTTCTGTGAAATTTTGAACACAGAAAGAAAAATTGGCTAGAACAAGTCCCTTGGTAGAAAGGCTGTTTTCTACAGCTACCCAAAATAAGGTGTTTTACAAGCAAAACTGTAAAGTCATATAAAACAACGCTCCAGCCCCAACAACGAAAGAGGAGGTCTGCCAGCTTGCTGCTTCTGCAATGGCAAATCAATGTGGAGGGGAAGCCCAGCGATGGCTGGACCAGCAGCAGCCAGAGTGGTGGCAGTGCCATTCTGGGTGGTCCCTGGTAGGTTTGGGGACCGAGGCCGGACAGGCACTGCTGGCGGGCTCGCGGGGGACTGGACAGCCCGGCAATGCAAAGCTGTTTTCCCAATTTGGCAGCTGTGATGGGGCTCAGGCTCAGGTCCAGCTGCATACTTTTGTAGTAAATTTGCAAATATAACATAGAAATACAGAGTTTTTAAAAAATATTTTAGCTTTTTCCTGCCTGCTTTAATAAATTACACAACAGAATGTTTTGTTTGTAGACAATAATTGAAACTTGACTACTGCTTTATACTAAAAACTGGTCATTCCCATGTCACTCTTGCATGATGCAGGATGGAGTCCACCATGATCTGGCAAACAGCAGGAGGAGGGTAAGAGGAAAGACATGACAAAGGGATCAGCATATTTGAGCATTTGCCTTACCGAATGAATCTGGAGCAGCAGCATTGCTGGGAAATAAAATAATGTAAAAGAATTTACAGGGCAACATCTGTTTCCATGTCAGAATTCATTAGTGAGGAAAAGGGGAACACAGGTACACTGGGGGATTTGGAAAATCTGAGATTACAAGCAAATGTGTCATTCAACGTCTGTTATTTTCTGTTTCTTGCAACTTTGCTCAACAGATCAAAAGAATTTGGGTCCAGCTAAAGAGTGTATGCGAGGCTTAAAAGTATTGTGGTACTCATTATCCTTTGTGCAAGCCTCTTTAATGATTTGTTCTGTGGCCATATACAGGATCACAAATGCAATAAAAGTGGGAAATGTTGAGTTAAAGCAATGGTCTGGCATGGTGATGTCATCTATACAATAAACAAATGTCAGTGCAGAGCTATAAATAATCTTTTTATTGTAATCTTGAATTGATCCGATACCAGATGTATACACACTTCATGAAAATTCCTTAGCTTTGAAGAAAGAGGACAATAACCTGTGACATAAAGTTGGATATACTTATATGTGTGCTTCTCATGGGTAATATATGTTACAGGCAAGAGGGGACAGGGCCCTTGTCTTTCCTGCAAACAACGCCTATAACTGTGCCGAGCATGGCACACTCCTGTGAGCGTGGAGGCTCAAAGAATCACTCTGGGCTGGTAAAGATCTCCCCAATAGCAGGCAGGTCCTTAGAGGCATAGAAAAATCTTTATAAAGAACATTTCATTTACTGTATGAGAGAGATCTGTTCCAGTTTACACAGGGAAACTCCCAGGTTCAAAATCATAGAATCATAGAATGCCAGGTTGGAAGGGACCTCAAGGATCATCTGGTCCAACCTTTCTAGGCAAGAGCACAGTCTAGACAAGATGGCCCAGCACCCTGTCCAGCTGAGTCTTGAAAGTGTCCCGTGTAGTGGAGTCAACCACTTCCCTGGGGAGATATTCCAATGCTTGACTGTTCTCATTGTGAAAAATTTTCCTCTCATGTCCAGTCGGAATCTCCCTGAGAGTAACTTGTATCCATGACCCCTTATCCTTTCCATGTGACTCCTTGTAAAAAGGGAGTCTCCATCTTCTTTGTAACTACCCTTTAAGTACTGGTACGTGGTGATGAGATCACCTCTAAGCCTCCTTTTCTCAAGGCTGAACAAACCCAGTTCTCTCAGCCTATCCTCATATGGCAGGCTTCCCAGTCCTTTGATCATCTTGGTGGCCCTAATGCTAACTGTCCACCTGCACACCTGAGCTTTCCCTCTGTATGATGCAGTGTGAAGTACATTGTTGTGAAACACCACATAAACATACATCCATGCTGAAACAGCAATCTTGGGCAGCTAAATCTGTTCTTTTGTTCAGGGCCTCTTTTTAATTCTGTTTCTATGAGATATTTCTGTCCAACAGAAGCTTTTACATTGTAACAATTGCATTTAAAAAAAAAAAAAAGAACTCCCATTTCATCAGTCAAGCAGTGGCTTGGGGCTGGCTCAACCCAATGAGAATCTTTCCATTGACGTCATTAAGCTTTTATTCAAGCTTTTAATCTGCCGTCAATCAACCCTTAACATTATTCCACTCAGAACTCCATGCCTTCTTTTGGTGATAGAAAAAAATGAGACCAAATGCTTGTCCCAGCTACCAGTGCTGGCAAAATTGCCTGGGTCATGATTACATTTTCAGTGAGCCTCAGTCAGGACTTATCCTGACAAGCACTGTTTTGCCATTTGTCCCTTGTGTACATTCCTCTAGCTTCATGTTTTGTCTTTCGTGCTATACTGGACTGTCCCTGCTGATCTAAGCTGGGGAGCCCAGTCCTGCGGCATCCTGAGTGCTGCCGCGGGCAGGCTGCCTGAGCCATGGGCTGGCTCCAGGGGCATGCAGCGCTTCCCAGAAGCAGGCTCTGGGATGTTAAATCCTCCTGTGGTAGCATGAGGTATTTACTAACAGTGCTGAGAACCTGCATGAGATTGTTAGGAAAAAAAAGACATATAAACCCTAATCTTCCTTGGCGTCTCCCAGTGTTGCGTTAGGTACATCTCATTAACCTTTCCATCTCCGATGGTGACAGACATGGCTGCAGTTCCCTGTGGGGGAGTGACTCCGCACAGGCTGCCACGATGGGGAGCATCTGTCTAGGAGCTCTGATGATAGGGACCTTCTCCACTGTTGTGCTCTGGGCATCTTTCTGGTATTCCTTTATCATATGTTTTCTGTTAAAGGAAAGGGAACGGGTGCCCAGCTCTACCCCTGCAGGGACGGTTGCACAGGGCTATATACAGCTCAATAAATGTCATCCCCCCACCCACACATTATGGTGTGGCTGTAACAGGAATGAAACAAGTTTCCTCATTTAGCAGCAGAAAAGAACAGGCAAAAAGGATGAACCAAAAAGTAGGGCAATATCAGAGGTGTCTGAAACGCAGTCTGGGTACACTGGACATCCAGAGGTCACCTGGAAGAGGAGTGACAGAAGGGAAGGCTGCACACCAGAAAGAAGGTCAATCACAGGCAGTGTGGAAACGTGCACAACAGTGAGCACAGAGATGCCAGCAACTGCAAGGTCACGGGTGGGAATGGTGGCCTGCTGCTTCCTATTGCCACTATGTGTCTGTAACAATTACATTTGGAAATCATTCAACAACGCCTTGGCCATACTTGCTTTAGTGCCTAGTCCCTGAAAGAATAAAAATTAACCAGCAGTCCCATGAGGTCAGAGAACTGGGGAGAATGGTTTTAACCATAGACTTTAAAGGGCAGGGCACTGAGGATTGATCTTGGGGTTTAGGACAGCAGAACTATAGGTACCCACCTATTCCTGAAGGTGTCAGAATCTTTGACCAGTGACTAAGCTGGAGGCCAAAGGGTCACATTTAGAGGAATACGGAGCACCCAGATCCAGACTGCAGGTTTGGAGAGTGTCCACATATCTAAAGTAGACCAGGAGCAGAGCAAGTACCACTTCCAGGTCTCTCAAGCCTTGGTCCCGCATCTTATTCATGTTGACTCCTTCATTCATGCCATGGACTGAGGGGTGAAGTGTGCAGATTTGGGACAGAAAAGGACACTATCACGGGACACAGAGATACAGGGCTCAGGGCTGGTCTGCCCTGCTAGCAGATGGCAGCCTTCTCTCAAACCAGTGAGCAAACACTGCCCAGCACTTGTGGTGTGGACTTGAGAGGCAGGAGTGCCCCAAAGGCTGAACTGGGGGTCAGGGAGAAAGGAGAGGAGCAGCTAAGCTCAGAAGCATGCTTAAACTGCTGACACATCTGGGTGAGGGTTAAGCTGGTCTGAGCTCTCTCACAGGGCGCTTTTCTTTTCTAGGCAGGGTATAGGAAATGGGCTGCGGGTCTGTCCAGCCCTTCACTGGGGAGAAGTGCTGCAGGCACTCAGAAGTAAATACCAGTTCTTTCTGTTTGGTGAAGAACCTTGCTGTATGAGTAGCTTTGTTGCAATGTTAAACTAAAATTACATACTGGTAACCTAAGACTTAATTTGTGGCAGAGCCATAAATTAAATTATTCTCATCTCTCATCGTTCATCGTTTTGGGAAGATATGAGCAGATACAAGTCACAGCTAGAAAATGAGGAGTAATTGATGGAGCAGCCAGAGGTCTTTGTTGTAGCCACATTCATTTTGTGCTTGTGAATTATGCTAACAATAGCAAATGTATTTACACACATTAGTAGCAAATTCAGGATAATCTCTTGGTGTGTAAAGTATGTGCAGGTACTCTGATGCTATATATCCTGCAGTGATAGGCTGTATCAACAACATGTGTCTCTCTTTCTGAATTACTGCTGAATATTCCAGGTGCTCTATAGGACTGAAAGCTTTTGCACTATAAATCACAGGAGAGCAATAATTTTAGCCTTTCACAATGAGAAAGCTTGTTCTCAAAAACCTTTCCCTCTTGAAGGCCCCCTCTTGACTTTGGGTGGTTTGGGCTTGCAGGTCTCCCTACTTTTCTAGGCTAGAATTTAGAGATAGAAACTAAAAAAAAGGTCTATGTCTTCAATATTTACCACAGGAGTGAATATAATATAGCATTAAGGTAACAGGGCAGTGAGACCTTCCTTTCTGCGGCTTATGGCCACAGAAAATGAAAAAGTTTAAACTGAGGAGGGACAAAATATGTTATGTGCAGAAATGTTCCTTGTTCAGTATTGCTACTCCCTGGCCTCAGGGGACCTGCTAACAGCCTGGCTGCTGTCACAAGGGTCCTGCCATTTCGGGTGTCCTTAGAGACTTACCATCTGGACACGAAAGAAATGCAAATGTCAGTTCATGAGACAAAATTTTCTTGCTCTCGGCACTGCAGGAAAAAAGCCTGCAAAATATGTAATGAAAGTAATTAATGACTCACAGAAATTAAGAGGAAACAGTATCCAAAGTAAGTTACTGTACAAAATACCATTATTTTCAAATCAAATCGATTGGGTCTGACTGACCAGCCTGTATTCAGAGGTGTGTCAGTCCTACAGCCAGAGAGGCCAGTCTTTCTCCAGCATTGTAAAACTATTAAAAATGGATGATACCCTGATTTTGCACCCTAATAATGCAGCTTGGCCAACTGTTGAATGAATCTTCTAAGTAAACAGCTGTAAAGCGGTGCTGATTGTGTTGACGCTCGAGCCTCTCTGCCCAGGCCACGGGGACCAGAGCTCCATCAGAGAAGAAGGAGAGGGACCACAACCTGCCTGGGAAATGCAGGAAGGCTGCGATGGACAGCCGGGCCTCCCGGCCAGGCCTCCCAACCTCCCGGCATGGTAGGGAAGCTGCTCTGCCCGCCCTGACCCTGCCGCCCTCGGCAGGCCTGCCCCAGTTTGCATTAGCAAGCAGCAGTTGCTGGAGTCAGCTGAATCATGCAAGAGCTTTTGAGGAAAATCGTGGCTGGAGCTCTGCAGACAACTGCTTTGTTTCTGACTCACTGACTAACTGGAAAAGGAAGAAGAAAAAAAATAGTCATCCATCTGGGACAAACGAAGGAGGAGGATTAAGAAGCAGCGCCTAGGGCCCCGAGGTACCTGGACAAGCATTTCCGCAGGGGGGATTAGCACAGCCAGGCTCACGAGCTGAGTTTCCAGCTGATTTGCTTCCCCCGTCCCCAGCCCCCCCGGGTCGGGACACCTGCAGAAAGCTCCCGGAGTGCTGCAGCCGAGCGCCTGCTCTCTGTAACTTGCCTTGACCCAAAAATGATGGCAGGGAGGGGGACAGGCTCTTTAACTGGTACTGTCCAGCCTTCTGTTCCCGGCCATCAGAAGGTAAATTAAGAAGGATTGGGGTTGTGCTGTTATTCTTCTGGATAAATGCTACTGGTGTCTGGGCAGCCTTGGTTGGCAGCACTTTTGGATTTCTATTCTTATATTTGTATATTTTAAGCTCAAGAAAAGCAGCTGAGGCCACAGGCTAGGTACTTTCAGCAAATCCCAGGGAGAAAAAAAGCCAACAAAACTATCTAATAAAAGTTCCCTCAGAAGGCAGCTATCTTCAGCGCACCTGCTGCCTGCCTCCAGCGTCCCAGCACTGGGCAACGCTGGGTGAGGAGGGGTCCGTTTGGATGGGGATCTGCACTGCTCCCGCGGGGAGGGCTTCGGCAAAAGGAGATGGGAGAGCAGGGCCAGACCTGAAAAGCCATGCTACTCCTGCAGCGTCCACAACCGGAGGCCACTTGCTGACCCCTGCCAAGCCATGTCTGAGATGAGTTCTTGGTTTTGCCTCTGCAGGCCCCGCGTGTCACAGAGGCACGCTGTAAACTCAGCGCGCACGTCAGCGTGGCCTGAAGGCAACCAGCAGGGAAACAACCCCAGGTCTGTTTTTTTCACTCTTTCTAAATATATGAGCAGTGACAGGTGTAAAATTACACCAACCAGGCAATAACTCAGACCTGTTTGAGTGCCAATTATGTGTCTTTTTACAATATTGGGCCTCTGCCTGAACACATCGTTTAGGAGAAAAATATGTTGTAAAAGTGTATTCATTCAAAAGAATGCTATAAAAAATGATTCTTAATATTGGTCTCACTCATTTAATCTTCAATCTTTTTCTCTGCTCCTCCCCTGTTCTGGGATAAATGAGCTCTGGATGCCCTGTGTTGCATGCACAATCTTGTAGATTTAGCGGATAAGCCATCAAAAATAAATATAGATAAATCTTAGCCATGTATGGTCTTCAGCTGGGGAAAATGGCTTACAAAACCCAGAAAGATGACCACCCATTAAAAAAATGCTGGACACTTATTTTTATGGCAGGGACTCAAGCTACGCAGCGTACGGCACAGTTTACAGAAGAGGAGTCTAATTCAACACAGTGGGTTGGCAGGAAGAGCAGCTCGCTGCCCGGGGCACGTGGTCAGGCTGGATTATGCCCTAGTGCCAGTGGTTGCCACCAGCAGTAAGAGTTTAGCCTGGGTTTTGTGATTTGGTTAATAACGACTGAAAATTAGGCGGAGATGGTGGGATCCTGCCTCTAAAACATACAAGTGTGGATACTGTCCTTTGCTAACAGGAATGGTTTACGCATGAATTCATTTGCCCACTTCATGAGTGGAACCACTGCCTGCTCTGAGGCCTGGGGGACTTCTGTGGCTGACCAACAAACCCTTTCAGTGGAAGAAGGCTCAGAGTAGATAGGCAAGGATGATGTGCTCATGAAACTCAGAAAAGCACGTAGGAAGTGACCACCGCTGTTGTAAAGGAAGCTGAACTTATCTCAACACAAAGGCGATGGAGGGTAGCCTTTGTTTTAGATAAACAGCTGCATCAGTTGAGTGGGTCAACTGGCTGTGTAAATGGCCTTCCCTAAAATAATCGATAGGGAATATTATCTTCCTGAGCCAGCCAGAGCAGCATGGGATAAGTGGATCTGTGGCTCAGCCCAACACAGAATCTAAAAATTAACCAACGAACAAAATGAACCCTGAAGAGAGCAACGGGCTTGAGCCGCCTTTAGCCAGTAATAGGAATCATGTTTGCATTGTGATCCAACTGTATGTTGCAATTGCTATATTGTGTTAGCGTTGTGATTTCAGTATGTTGCTGAATCGCTCTGCTAAATCAGAATCTCATGCAATGTCAAATACCTACAACTAAGTAAATTTGATATTAAACATCAAACCCTCCTTGTGTGGAACATCTAAAAGAACCTGGTCAGAGGGTAATGGACTCTGACAACTTCATGCCTTACCCTCACCAGCAGACAGGCTTAGGAAATCAATTCCTAAGCCCTTTGGAGCACGTTACTCCTGTCAGTAAAGTTGATTGCACATTCTCTGTAGACGTTATCACACTTGGTGTCACTGCAGCTTCCACTATTTCCCTGTAATTTCCCAAGCTGCAGACAATTAAGAGAACTAATGTGAAACCACAGTTTCTTTGAAAACTTCCCAAAGCATTGCACAAGCCTCTAGAAACCCTCTCACTTTCATGCCCCCAGTCTACCCAGGCTATTCTCCCCCATTTCCTTATCCCTCAGATCGCTCACACTCAAGTATTGGGACCCAGATGAGCAGAAAAATTGTATGTTTATTATTTGTCCATGTTCTGTACAGCTGAAGGGGGAAGGCTGAGCCCTTGTTCTTGAACAGAAGCATGCAGGATGATTCAAAGCATGCCCATGCTTTTATTTACATATTTATAATTATATTACACACTATAACTGTATCTCATAATGTGGTATTATAATAATATAATAATATCTTTGAGCAATATTTATTATTACATATAATGGTGTATTTTTATATTTAAATGTGTATGTTTATCTTTTTCAACCAACTAGTGGAAACACTAGACTAGAACTCAGAAGCCCTAAAATAGTTGAAATGTATCAAAAGAAATCATTTCACACATACAGTTATGCTGCTGATAGACATAGCTTTCTTTTGCTGACACTGTATTCCTCAGCCTGTGGAAGCTGTTTCTTTCCTTACAAGCCCCATTTTAATAACACTTCAAGCCATTTAAAAATCTGCACTGCAAGCACAGTCAAGGGGTGTAGAGCAGTGTAGGAATTAGGGTGAGAAGAACGCAGCCAGTCTGGGGCTCTCACAGATGTTTCTGTGCACAGCTATGCGTACTGCTATGATTAAGAGGTGCCCCTTTTGGTAAAGGAGCTGCAAAGCAAGACTCAAGGGTTACACACTCCCATGTACAGGAGAAAATGCACATTTGTTAACACAAAGAAATAATCTGCACCATGCTTCAGACACATATTCCCTGGGTTGCTAGCTTCAGCTAGCTCCTTTTAAACTAAGGTGTCTTGCCGTAGGGTTTTTGCATGTGAATTCATGACAAAGCCTGAGGTACCCACTCCACTTTGACCTTTTCAATATTCTCCTAGCCTGAGGCCACCTTTACCCTTTCTTAATTTACTCCCCAAGTGCCAGTTCACAGCAACCTCATTTCAGCTGGGGATAATGAGATGCTTCCTGAACTCTCGGGGTCATTTCTGAGCATCATCACAACCCTTCCTTCCCTCCCACCACCATTGCCAAAGACTGAGCTGGGAGTTTACCTTTTTAGACCAATTTACATTTCAAACTCAGATCAACGAAAGCAACAAGGATAAAAGAGATTCAGTGGAGCAATCAAGCAGTGAAAGAGGCTGCCCTTCCCCATGGGAGGAACCTGCCTGTGAGGCTCATTTGGACTCTCAGGCATTGCAGAGGGAGGTGGGGGGAGAGCCAGGGGACTTCTGGGTTTGGGACATTTATGGTTCTTAGGACTCCAGTGGGTTCAGATATATCAAATTGTGGGACTGTGGTATTGAGCATCTTTTAGAAACCTAAATAAATACAGTCAGTGTAATGGTCCAGTGGTTCTGAGGCAGTCAGCAATTAATGGCCCTCTGGGGGAAAGCCTGTGGCTAATTGGTTTATAAAACCGATCAAACTGGAAGCAACATCAAAAACCAGATTAGGAGAATGAAGCAAAGTGCACTTGTGAAAGGAGATTTTAATTACTATACGAGGGCAGGAAAAAGACTGCAATAGCTGCTTGTCTTACCTGTCTGCCTTGGAAAGGCCAAATCCTGCAAATACATTGCCACAGATACATTCTGTAGGATACCCTGGCATCTGCTTGGATCTATTTGCAGGATACCCCATGAAATAATTCTGTGCTTCGGGTCCATAGGGAATACTGCATTGGAGGCAGTACAAACTCTGAGGAAAAATGCCTTTTATTCAAAAGGGTTTGGCTTGTTAGTGAGATTGGGCCAGCAGATGGCAAATACCAGCTTATAATACAGTATAATGCAGTTTGCTGCAGAAAAATGTAGCATAATTTAATATGAGGGCAAGGAACCAATCACCCAGAGCAATGAGCAGGGAAGGGATTGAGGCTGTTATGGAAAAATCATTGAAACCATGAGGCCAGCGCACAGCTGCAGTAATAAAGTCTGTCATAAAGTGGAAGGGACTATAAGAGAGGAGGACTTAGTGTAGACAGTATTACTCAGAGCCCCATCTGCTCTAAGCCCCACACCACGTAAGGGGGCTCTTAATGGCTCAGGGGGGTACAGGGCAGCTCAGGGCAAGGGCATCTATTTTACTACCAGGTTTATGTGGAGGAGGTGACCTACATGGAGGTTCCAGCATCCCGCAGGATGCCCTCCTACAACAGAGAGCGAAGTAGGCACGGAGCTGAACCCAGATTTTTAACTGTCAGGTCTTCAAGTCCTTACATAGACAAAATTTCTTGTATTTTTCATATGTTTTCTGTTTGTTTAGCTCTAAATAAGGCCCAAGTACATATTTTGATGGTGAGCGAGCATCGTACGGTGGCACACCAGGTAGCCAGCACCCATGAAAGCTTCCCTCTATGCTTTTCTGAAACCTACCTGCCCCCAACAAACCTTTCCAGAAAAAACAATGATCTTCCTCAAATTCCACAAAACCTGGGCTAGATTTCTCCAGAGAAATATGGGAAAATCTCTGAATTATTTAATACCATTATTCTGAATTTTTTGGCAAAGTTCTTTCTCAAACAACTACGATTTTCTGATTCGTTAAGCAAAAAAGTTTCACTTTAGATCTGAAAGCCAAGCTAAGATTCCCCTCCTTGCATCTCATTCCCAGCCCCAAACAGCCTGCAAATCAGGCTACCCCGCCTTACCCCTGCATGGTGCACGCCGTTGTACCCCAGCCCTCTACACCGGGGATAGTCTTTGTCTTCCGTGGGATTGCAGAGTGATGAATGAGCTCAGAATCTGACTGAGCAGGTATTAATGAAGTTTAATACTGTCTTTGGCCAGCCACAGTGACGACCACTTGATAGCTGAAGAAAAGGTTACATTCCACAAGAAACCATATAATTAAACGTACAGGAACCTCCACATCAAACACAAGTATGTGTCACTACCCCAGATGAAAGTGCACACAAGGCATAGAAGGGGGAGAGCTTTTACTGCTTCTCCTTTTACAAAGGCTTATGTGTTTGAGAAAGAGGCCAAGCAGCCCAAGCGAGGTAGCAGAGAAGATGTAAAAGAAGCCCTTGAAACAAAAACACCCCAATAGTGCAACATAAAAAGCTATGCAAGAAAGAAAGGGTGTCTGACTGGGTTAGAGCTGTAAGAAAAGAGATTATCCCCTTTTGTCTGATTTTTCCTGTGTTTTGGGACCAGCGCATACCCTTAGTGCATTAACAGAGGTGCATCAAAAGAAATACCTTCCTCATCACCCCTTTTTCTTTTAAAGAAAATAGTCCACCATTCCTTCATTTGGCTAAAAGCTTAGGGTCAAAAGGGAAGGGCTGTACTGCTGCTGCCTGAGATGCAGGAGTGCAACTCAGCCTCTGCACCGTCAACAAAAAGAAGGAGCATATGAAAAAAACTCTTGCCATCAAAGTCACTAGACCGGTTGTCCTGGTTTTGGTTGGGATAAAGTGAATTTTCTTCATAGTAGCTAGTATGGGGCTATGTTTTGGATTTGTGCTGGAAACAGGGTTGATAATATAGAGATGTCTTAGTTATTGCTGAGCAGTGCTTACACACAGTCAAGGCCTTTTCTGCTCCTCACCCCACTCCACCAGTGAGTAGGCTGGGGGTGCACAAGAAGTTGGGAGGGGACACAGCTGGGACAGCTGACCCCAACTGACCAAAGGGATATCCCATACCATATGACGTCATGCTCAGCGTATAAAGCTGGGGGAGAAGAAGGAAGTGGGGGACGTTCGGAGTGAGGGCGTTTGTCTTCCCAAGTAACCATTACGCGTGATGGAGCCCTGCTTTCCTGAAGATGGCTGAACACCTGCCTGCCCATGGGAAGCAGTGAATGAATTCCTTGTTTTGCTTTGCTTGTGTGCGTGGCTTTTGCTTTACTTATTAAACTGCCTTTATTTCAACCCATGAGTTTTCTCACTTTTACTCTTCTGATTCTCTCCCCCATCCCACTGCGGGGGAGTGAGCAAGCGGCTGTGTGGGGCTTAGTTGCCAACTGGGGTTAAACCACGACACCGGTATTCTGATTTCACACATGGAATATATCTGCTAAGGAAGAAGATGCCAACTTTATACAGTCAATCTTTAGAGTAAAACCACACTTTAAATAATGAGGGAGTGGGGAAGCGCATCAAAGGTTGGAATGAAACTTCACGTTACCATGAATAAAAGCTAGCAGTGCTCTGGATGCCTTCAGAGCTGAATCTGCGTGATTTTCTCATAAATAAGTTAAGTGAGCACAATGGAGTTGTGTGCACATTAATTCACTTCCCACAAATAGAGAAACGTGAGGCATCCCTAACCCTCCCACTCTCCTGGACCCAGGCCCAGTTACCCAAGCACACGTCCTGGTTGTGTGTCGAACGGCACAATCTCAGAACCACTCTTAGCCAAACTCCCCATCCTGGCCCCCGTGCTCAGCACCCCTAGTAACGTAGAGCCTGTGGCATCCCCTGCGGCACGAGGGCCACTGCAACAAGCTCGAGCTCACTTGCCGACCCCCAGAAGGGCTGGCTGGGAGTGTCCATGGCGGTACCTACCAGACCTGAACCGGGCAATGCAACTGTCCTCAAATGACTTCAGAGCAAGGCTGAAGGTCGGGGTCCCCGTTTGCCCAGCAATGTGGTCTCTCCTCTCCTGTCTATTTTCACTGCGGGCTTGAACAGTGCCAGGGTTATAGCACTGAGCTGAATGACTGTTTTCACCTGCACTGTGCTCTGTCCCCGTGTCATCCTGGAGCATATTCCACATCTCTTCAGGCAGCAGAAGTGAAGCCGCGTTATGGCTCTGCAGCCATGGGGTGCAGGTGAGGGTGCTGTCCTGGAGGAGCGCTGGGGTCAGTGCCATGGGAAGGCTGGATGCACTAGCCTGCTCCCTGAGCACTTCGGCTTCACACCCCCTTCCAGGCCAGCTAGACCTAGTGGAAAATGGCATTCACTTTGTATGAGCGAGATTTGCCTCAGGAGAAGGGAGAGGTTAGGGACAGAGTGTGCCAGAAATTGTGATCAAAACTGTACGCCAACCTGGATCCAAACAATTTTAACTGGAGACACCCTGAGCTAGAAAATACAGCCCTAATGTATGCTCAGTTGCAGCTGCCCCAACTTTGTTATTACTATCGTCCTGAAACGAGAAGTGGGACAGTGTAAGTGACCTCTTTCCCCGTGATTTTGTGATGACCACAAGATAATACTTTTACTGTTATATTTTTACATTATGCTCTACTAGTCACTTCCCTTAAAATAATGAAACAATAAGAAGTGTAAAATATGGTTTGTTTTTAAACTGTATTTAAAAAAAAAAAAAAATTGCTTTTTCCAGGTGGATTTCTTCTGACTTCCCCTCCCACAGATAATTTTGAAAATAGCTGGTTTTATTCATGTTCAGAATGCTCATTTTTAAACACCCGTATTTCCTGCAAAACAAGAATGTGAGGTTTGAAGAGTCGAGCTCTGAGTGACAGCCCAGGCTTTGCCATGGGGGAACATCCCTTCTCTGTAGCCTTGCTCAAGACCTCCAAGACAGCAAAGGGAAGGCATCATCCATGAGAGCTCCATGGAGTCAAATCTCTCTTGTCTCTGCATAGCTTTTCTCTGTCCTTTTATCTGTATCAGCAGCAGCACACACAGAGCATACATGTGGGCTACTTGGCCACTGTGGTAGGTAGTGCACAAACCGAAGCTAAAAGGAGAGTCGAGCCTGGGCAGAGAGTACCACTGCTCACTGGTAGTGCCTGGGCTGCATCCGAGCCCTCTTTACATAAGCACTTTCACCTGGACAGTACAAATTGCCACTGTTGGTACAGATCCTCATCCGGAGCAGGATCACATCTTTGCCAATTAAAGCGAAGTCCCAGATAGGATTCAAGTCATGCAGGCTGGAAACAGCAATCTTCATGAAGCTGCCAGACCAGGGCAGCTACACCTTTGCCTCCTCCCCCCTGCCCACTGCCCCCAGCATGCTGCTGAGCAGCGCAGCACTCCATTTCTACCCTGCCTCTCCAGACAGAAGGGTACCAAAGAGGTAGGAGGAGGGCTGGCTGTCGCTGCAGGACTGGGGAGTAGTGCCACAGCTACAAAAACCTCCTCTGAGCCTTCTGACCATGTAATCTGCAGTTTGCCTTAGTGCAGAGGGGTTCAGGCACGGGTGAAGGATATAGTTTAGACATCTGCATGCCGAAGGGATGCCTCCCTTCCCACCTTGTGTTGTCTGAGTATATAGTGGGTCCTCTCTCCTCATTAACTCTGAGAGAAATCCTTGGGTGCCACCACTAAAGCTCATTACAGCTGTCAGAGGCAACAGAAGCGGTCTTGCCGTGAGCAGTTAGAGCAGTTTAGCTCCACTCTGCCTCCAACACATCATCATGTCCTGATCAGATATCCAACAACAATGTGCAGCTGAAAGGCATCACTACAGAATTGGCAGCCCCGAAGGGACTCCTATTTTATCAATGTACTTTGGGATAATTACCCCAAACAATTTTAAATGAGGCTAAGAAAAATACCTCCACCCTTTACTTTAACTGCAGCTGCTAATTTGTAGCAGTTCTTGAAACAATGGATCCTTGTGTGCTATAAGAAACTTTGATCTGGCGTGGGTCCTTTCTTGAGGAGGCTCCAACAAGAAGAAAGAAACCCAGCTCATTCCAGGACAAAACAAAAAGCTATGTTCTTAAATGCTCAGCATTACACTGAGACTCATTTTGAAATGTCTGCATAATCCAAGTACAGATCAAAGCCTGGATGCCCGAAAATATTCCCCCGACGATGAATGTAGGATTACAGCGACTCCATACATCACATGACAGGTGGTGGGATACCGAAGGATCACATTTCTGGAGCCACTAAGGATGCGTGCCAGGAGGAATTTCACACATGAAACAGATCAAGCAAAAGCGGTCTTGAGCTCCACTTTGAGAGATGCAGAAACCTCTTGGTCCTCACCTGGCTGCTGCTGCAGGCCAGCGCTGGAAGGGCCTCTGGAGCCAGGACCTGGGCCTTGGTGCTGGGCTCTTGGGCTGTGCTGTGCAGGCAGGGACCTGGCTCCGGATCAAAGCTTCCTGGACTCATCTGGGCAAAGCACTTGAGTCAAGGAGCTCTCAGGTACAACCCGTATGGAGCTTATCTTGGGGCGCTGTGTTGACTGATCTGCAAGTTACAACAGTTAAGGCAATTAAATTGTTTCTTGTCAGTGAATTATACATCCCTTTAGGCTCCTGCTGTTAATGATGAGAAAGATAGTGGTTACTGTTAATGGAGTCAAGGCTGGTAACAAGCTGCCATCGAATGAATGTTCCACTTCGGGGGCAGAATTTTTAGGGAATGTTCAAAAAAGCAAGATTTTCCTTATGTGGGACAGAAATTCCAGTGCCATCACAGTACATAAGACAATACATCCATATATACATACATTCATGCACATGCATAAAAATAAATATTACATATATATAAATATATATATATATTTGCAGTTATTTATATAAGGCTTTTCCCACTAGACTAGTTCAGTGCAAAAGATATCTCGGGTAATGCTCTTTGCATTGCATTTGCTTTAGCTTTCACAGCGGAATGATAAAAAGATAATTTTCTTTAAAATTTTAACATGTTTTGGAGGCTTGTTTAATTTGCCTTTTGTGGTCCACCCAAGTTGCTGGGAATGGGTTTCTGCCAGCGCAGGATGTTAAAGGGCACTGTCCTCATCAATCACAATCCCAGAACACTGCCCTGGAGAAGAATGTATAAGCATTGTATTGCATAAGCACAAACGTAGTATAAATAGATTTAATGGGATCTTCCCCTGGCATGAATAGATACTCCTTCATTGTGTGCTGTAAACGCAAATGCAATCTATTTACTTTACCTAACTCTTATCAAGGAGTTTGCAGTTTGCAGTGAAACGGTGACCACTGCATATAGAAATCTTGGATGAAGAAATTCTCTTCTCCCAGAAAACACACAAACAAAAGTCCATGTCCTCCTTTATTTTGATGGGATGGCTCTGCCCTGCAGCTAACCTCCCACACTCAGCTGTCATTGGAAAACATAGTCAGGAAGCAACACTGGTGTGTACCTGGGCCCACTTGGGAAGCATTTATGAAAGCTACTCGCTAGACATAACTATTGCTAGGTGCCTAAATGCAGGTTTAGGGACCCAGGCTTAAAAACTGACCTTGGGACTGCATGTTACTTCAGTTAGAAACCAGAAGCTGGTGTCATTAAAAAGAAATGAAAAAGAAGGATGTTCACAAATAAAATAACACCCTTCAATAAATGAGGAAAGTGTGTTGGCTCCCAGCCAGCAGCACTCACTCTGAAGCAATTTCAAGATAATGGCTCATTCATTAAGAAGTATTGCTCAACAGCAATGCAGCAAGGGTGATGTGTGGGAGTCAGAATCCCCTCTGTGCTGGGGCTGGGGTCTGGGAACAACCTGCCACCCCTCTGCGGAGTGCTAACGGCTGCAGTTCCCTTGATCAAGGCAGAGCAGAGGGTACGGTACAACCTCACAGTATTTTGAGATGCAATGCCCCTACTAGTCAGGCCTAGAAACCTGCAGCCTAAACAGCTCTGCTTTTTCAATGTAACATAAACCAAAGTGATTCTCAGAGGTATCTGCACAGAACTCATTTTGACTGTATTTTGCACTGCCTGTGATTTCCTGCTTTGTATTTTTGGATAAAAATTCTTCATACTAGGACAATATCCAAGAGACCGATTTATTTGTAAAACTTTGTACAAATGATTAAATATTAGATAAACACAATTATCTCTCAACTAGCTTATAAATAGATGCCTTAGTTACTGCACTGCATTCCAGGCCCCAGGGACATGGATCTCATTAGACAGCCTTAACCAGACGATATGGACAACCTTATTAGGAAAGGGGATTGCCATGGGCCTGCTTGTAATTTCACTTCAGCTGAAGGACTTTTTGACAACTTATTCTTGAGGAATAGTTGCCAGAAAAAATAGGTTTAAGATGCACTTGAAAGAGAAAAAGAACAAGAGAGAGAGGGGAAAAGAGGGAGGGAGGGAGGAAGAAAGGAAGGAAGGAAGGAAGCAAAGAGAATTATTAAGTGTTCACCTTTTATTTCCATACGTAATTGATGAGCAACAAATTTAACCACACAAAGGTCATTGGAACAGATTTTGGGAAACAGAGCCCTACCTAATATCAATCGCATTGGGGCGTCTTCTGATCCTATCACAATTAGCAAATAGCAATACTGTGCATGACTTAGCAGAAATGGAGAGTAGCCCTCACAGAGGGAAGCATGGACTTCCCCACTTTGGGGGGGTTTCAGAAGCTAGGAAGCCCATCTCTGCCTGTAGGTTGGTTCGACAAATTACGAACTACTTCTGTTGTTTTGAAATCTTTCTCCTGCTTTTGCACCCAAAGGCCACAGCCAGGCCTGAAGCTCCTTTTTTGAGAAGAGCTGCACAAAGAAAGATAAGAACAGGCCTAATTTTGTGCCAGAATGATCTGCAGCAACAAACTGGGGCACGGTTACAGCCATATTTATTGGCATTCCAGCATCATGACTCACGTGGAATTAGCTCTCAAAGCAGAACAATGTGAGCTGAAGAGGTTTACACTTGAGGGATAAACAGACAAAGGAGATGGATTGAGGATCCAACCTTCAAGAGATCAAATTTAGGAGAGAATTGGTGCAGTAAAACATTGTTAGTTACTGGGCTTTTTCTTTTCTTTTTCCCTTACTTTCCCAGCATTGAGGGTGAGGTTTTTGGTCATTGATGCTAACCTTTAAGAGTTAAGAGTGATGCTAACCTTTGAGGGTTAAATGGGTAACAGCAGTTTACCCTGCCTTTATGCAAGCTAGGTGAGTGTACTTTTTTTAAGTCAAAGTGTGAATATTCAGTGACTAAAATGAGACAAAGGATTAGGTCACGACTTTATCCTAGAGGATTTTATCAGGGTTTTAATGAGAGCCCACTACTAAATTCACAAAATCCTCCAAAGATCAAGCTCGTATGAACTCTGAGCATGGGACTGCTTCCCTTATAGGAGCAGTTGATTAAAACCCAAGTTTTCACGTAAGAAAGCTTCTGGCCCACCTGTTTTATTGTTAGGGTTCATTTAAAGTCTGGGGAGCAGATGCTGCCTTTTGAGAGTCCTACAATAACTTCCCACATTTCCTTGAGTTTGGATTCCCAGGCATTGTATTGTCCATCTCCATTCACCTCCTACCAACTGGAAGCCACTGGCAATTTATATAAACGTAGTCACTGTTTTACATGCAGCCTGCTTCATTTCTTCAGGATTCAGCTCATTTCAATCAAATGGTGCTAGAAACTGGTGGCTTGGTGTGCTGCTAATGGGGAAGAGCTCCAGTTAGCGGCTGGTGCAAGTGCAGAACAAACCAGTGTCCTGTGAAACGTGCAGCTGGATGCCAGTGACACTCAAAACATGCTGGAGATAGAGCAGATGTCAGTGGCAGGAGGAGCAGTAAGACCAGAAATCTGGATCAGGCCTTGGAGCAGATGGCTCCAGGGGCCACAGATCATGGGTCTGTCTGGGTAGGATGGTTAAAAAAAAAGCTCAGAGAAGAGCCAGAGCTGGGACTGCAGCAGGGTGAGCAATGGCCTCTCTGTTTTGTTGTTACAGGCTGAAGTGCCACATTAATATAGTTGCTGTGGAGGGCAGTGCATGAAATGGGATCTTTTTGCTTCAATTAATGGTGGGAGGCATTTCACTTCTTGGAGGTCCCCTTCTCTCCTCCCCCTGCACCATCTCTGAGTGTGATCCAGACTGGATTCCAAGTGGGAGGAAGAAAGGAAACACACAATTATTGATTTGCTCTGCCAAAGTTTGAGTAGATTCCTTCTAAAACAAATGAAAGCTTGTTTAACTGGCCTGGAAAACATGAATGTGTGCGACGTTATGTACTGTCCTCTTTGTAACTCTATCACACTGGGAGATCGTTACAGCTTAAGACAGAACAACATTATCCCAAGCAGCCTGAACTATAAATCCCACAGGCTGTATTACACTAAAAAATCCCTGGGTGATGGCAAGAGTTGGTCTCTTTGCCTTACCTAGGCAGGGGACATCAGCCTCCTAGCTCAGCATCTCATTAATTTTTGTGCAGCTGTCTTTCTGCCTCTGCCCAACTCCCAGCTGGTGGCTGAGGCTTCAAAGTATTTAATGCAGGAGAAACTAAAGGCATTTGATCAGAATCTGGAGTAAAGCAAAATTCCTGTCACCTTGCTTGTAATTTCCCAGTCCTTTCCACTCCCAGTCTGGCTGGTGAATTAGTAGGTGTTGAAAAATCCCCTCCTCACAAAGAAATGATCTAGCAGTGGAAGATCTGCCACCAGTAGACCAGGTGCTGCTTTTCCAGATGTGCACTTCCACCCCAAATGAATTTAAATTCACTTTTGGAACCAGTTCTTGATCTGACTGTCCTAAATAACCTGGTGTCCCCCCAAAATTTCTTAATCTTTTACAAAGACACTGAACCTTAAACACCTATGCTATTGTGCCTGTGGGCTAACAGCAGCTTCTGTATGGGGTAATGGGCAGGGGCAGAAAGGCGGCGACAAACCATCTTTGCCATCTTTGCTAATTGTTTTAGATCAGTTCTCAGCCTAGCTTGGCTATGTTTGCAGATGACACTAAGCTGGGAGGAAGTGTTGATCTGCTTGAGGGTAGGAAGGCTCTACAGAGGGACCTGGACAGGCTGGACCAATGGGCTGTGACCAATTGCATGAGGTTCAACAAGGCCAAGTGCCAGGTCCAGCACTTGGGCCACAACAACCCCATGCAACTCTACAGGCTTGGGGATGAGTGGCTGGAAAGCTGCTTGGCGGAGAGGGATCTGGGGGTGTTGGTCGACAGCCGACTGAATATGAGCCAGCAGTATGCCCAGGTGGCCAGGAAGGCCAACAGCATCCTAGCTTATATCAGGAATAGTGTCACCAGCAGGACCAGGGAAGTCATCCTTCCCCTGTACTCGGCACTGGTGAGGCCGCACCTCGAGTACTGTGTTCAGTTTTGGGCTCCTCAGTACAAGAAGGCTATTGAGTTGCTGGAGCGTGTCCAGAGAAGGGCAACGAAGCTGGTGAAGGGTCTGGAGCACAAGTCTTTTGAGGAGCGGCTGAGGGATCTGGGGTTGTTTAGCCTGGAGAAGAGGAGGCTAAGGGGAGACCTTATCGCTCTCTACAACTACCTGAAAGGAGGGTGTAGCGAGGTGGGTGTTGGTCTCTTCTCCCAAGTAGCAAGTGATAGGACAAGAGGCAATGGCCTCAAGTTGCGCCAGGAGAGGTTTAGATTAGATATTAGGAAAAACTTCTTCACAGAAAGGGTTGTCAAGCACTGGAACAGGCTGCCCAGGGAAGTGGTCGAGTCACCATCCCTGGAGGTATTTAAAAGATGGGTGGACGAGGTGCTGAGGGACATGGTTTAGTAGTGGACAGGTACGATTGGACTTGATGATCTTAAAGGTCTTTTCCAACCAAAAGATTCTGTGATTCTGTGATTCTGTTTGACTCTGCGCTAGCTTGCGAGAGCAAAATAGTTTGCCAGCTGTGACTCCAAGTGTAGTTCATGAAATAACTTACATACAGGTCACTTACAGTGAGGTTACAGTGAACTTGCACAAGACACAGGGGGCTTGCCACAGTGGCAAAGCACAGAAAATGACTGGAAGAACTGAGAAGAAGTAATATGGCTCTACTGCAGTCAAGTCATGCTCCCCAGAGCACGTACACAGGCAAGGGTGTAGCAGTTATGCTGTTGCTACTGAGCAGTAGGTATTTCTGGCTTTGTGGTGTCCTCAGACATGATCTTCTAAAGGCTGCAGTAGCATCAAAAGTTTGGACATTATTGTTATGGAAATTGTGAGAAGGACTGAGAACATGAGAAGGGGCATTTTTTTTTCTTCTGTCTTCAGGAATATATTGGCTGAAAGAAGTAAGTAGGAAGAGCGTGCAAGTACAGCTGATGTCTGTTTTAAGACAGATGCAAGCTATGAAGGAGCAAACAAACTCTAATAGTTACAGTGAAAATGTTTTAAACCAAATTTAACCTGAATGTTTCTCTTTTATCAAATCCATGGTGAGAATTCAGTCAGCCACAAGCAGTGGAAGCAACTAGGTGAAGAGAGCTACCCCACCCAGAAGACATACCCCAGGATCTGCCAGTCTCATCAGCTGAGGACATTTCTAGAGAAGGACCCTATTTTGGAGGTAGACTGTAACTACCTGAAATGCTCTAATGAGTAAGTTTTGGGATTTTTTTTATACTTCCCATTTCCTCCTGGGACCAAGACCAAAAAGGCCGAAATATCACAAGAAAAGCTGGTTTTTGCAGGGGTTTTGGCCACTGCCAGAAGTCAGAGAGCTGGAAATTTTTATGTGAGAGAATGTTTTACTGGTTCCTCATCTGCTGAAATATGGGGTATATATAAATGCCAAATAAACATTAGCTTTCAGGTACTTGACTGAACCCAGATTCTGAAAACTATGAAGACTACCCAAACCTTTTTCTGACTATTCATTTTCTTTTGAGGGGGGAGCATGTAGAGAATGGAGGCATGGCCCCAAAAATGGATGCAACTGACACTACTTTCAAGCCTCACACTCTTTTAAAGCGTCCTTTGAAGAACACTTAAAATAATTCTCCAGTGCTTTTGTTCATCTGGGTAGGTTAGAAACCAAGACAGTTCAAAACATTCCTTCTTGTTCTGTTTCTAATAACTTGTACTTTGGAATAACAAATAATTCACTGCAGTGATTAGATAATCTATGGAATCAGTGCATCATTGCATCTTTGTTTGAACCATGACTGTGGGGAAACAAACCTTCATGGGCCAGGCCATCAGCCAGCTACCTGGCTTTAGGAAGAAACTTGCCTTGGGCAGGCTAACCTTAGACTATCTGCTTACAAGGTTACTTCCACATTTTTCTGAAACATCTGGTATTAACCACTGTCAAAGAAGAAACTAAATACGACGAATCATTGATCAAATGTGGAAAATGCCATGTGATTCAGGTGCAAATGTTTCCCATGCCAGCTTAGTTTTGTGACAACATTTTTAATATTGAAAAACTCTCAAAAGTTCTACAAAGCTCCTTCCCTTTACCCAATTGTCTTTTCCAAAAGAGAGACAGACAAGGCCAAAACAGGTCCTGCCTGAGCTGAGTGCTGACCCTGCTCGTTGTGCCACCAAGATACTCTTTTTACTCCCATCTCTGGTTCTCAATCTATCATCTTCCTCAGACTAATGCTAGCTATGACAGCAGAATGAGGACAAGGATCCGGTCTTCTGAGAACACATCTAGGAACTAAAATCTCCAGCTTTCTATTCTCTGACTTGATTTGCACGTCATCTTCTGAAATCATGCAGGGAGAGATTCTCATCTGAGTTAGGCTGGTAAGAGTGTGGGGGTGGCATTTCCATTCAAGCTTTTCCGACCAGTTTACAGCCTCCCTGTGAATGTGTTTTCATATTTGAAAAATAAGTTAACCTAACAGGAATTTTATGGGGATTGAGTAACAACGCCTAGTTATTTACAGAACTAAAACAGAGAAGTGAAACCTCTTGCCCAGGCTCACGTAATGTGGCAGTGGCAGAAAGATGGGAATAAGCCAGATCTCCTGAACTCAAGGTTAGTCCACAGTCCTATTTCCAGATTTCCAGAAAGTGTCTGCGAGTTAATGAACCTGCTAGCTGTTTGTGCATTCCTGTCATCTTAGCTCTCTGTCTTGATACTTTCTGCTGTGTTAAAACAGCTTGACAGCCCCAGTCTTGAAGCTGGAAAACGAGTGAAGCCAGTGATTGTGAGCATTAGACAAATCTTAAAATGCTCCCCTATCATTACACAGAAAGGGAGCTGCCACTCACTGCTCAGGCAGTTCTGCCATATACATGGATACAAATGACCAGTACCAGTGTACAAATGTAAATGCCACCTAATATATCTTAGTCTACAAGGTGCAGGCTCGAGATAGCTGCCTAGTAGCGCAACAGGTGCACTACTCCTGACAAAATATATGCACGTGTATGGACAAAAGAATTTATTTGCCTAAAAACTGATGGCAGACTGTCTAATTGCCTTGCAGGCAAGGCTTCGAAAATCAGCAGAAATTCCAGTTGTAACTGGAT
The DNA here is from genome assembly GCA_013401315.1 of Balaeniceps rex. Classification (NCBI taxonomy): domain Eukaryota; kingdom Metazoa; phylum Chordata; class Aves; order Pelecaniformes; family Balaenicipitidae; genus Balaeniceps; species Balaeniceps rex. The sequence continues at coordinate 13,579 of VYZW01029348.1, read as the reverse complement.
GCATAGTGAAAATACGAAGGAATCACAAGATCCCCATTTGCGGTTAAAAGCTCTCTGAAGAAGCTCGCTGGGTGTAATGTGGACTTGCTGAGGTACTCTGCCTGGAGGGTGAAGCCCAGGACAGAGATAAACTCTGAATGCAGGTGGGTCAAGTGGGAGCTGGTGTTGGGGAATTCTTGGCAGATGGCCTTCATCCAGAAGGGATGGACGGAGGTGTCTCTAGGGCACTTCTCAGCTCTGTGCCCAGCTTGCTAAGGAAAACCTTGGGCTAGAACCCCTGGGCTTTCCTACAAGGAATTTGCTGTGCTATTTCAGGAAAGAAAAATATAAACTGTTATTCCATCTCTGGCAAAAGCAAGAAACTCCATTGTCACAGCTGAGTAAGCTTCTGCCTTGCTTATAGTCTACAGGCTTGCTTTTTGTTATGGTTCAACTCCAGCCAAAGCACACCTGAGACTCTCAATTACTGTAATTAATATTAGAGCAATACCTCAAGCAGAAATTAGGTCTCCACTGAATGGTGTGCTGCCCAAATGCATGCAAAGATAGAGCTCCTGGCCTTAATAACTTGCAAGTTGAAAGGACAATGGTCAAGTCTGTGGGATATAACAGCAGAGAAAAATCAAGGGAGGGGGTGATGATGGATGCATGGCTTGTTAGCTCCATTTCTTTCTGACTAATTTGCTTTACTTACATCACATAAACCTGGATTCAGGGGATGTCATGGGGAAAATATTGTTGAAATAGGAGACTAGAGGTACTATTGGAATAGGAGAAAGGTGGAAGCAATTTGAGCCTGTTGGTGCACTCAGGACCCTGACTGAGATATGGGGAGAGGGAAAACAAAGGAGCAAAAGACAAGCAAGAAGAAAAGCTGAGCTTACTCATCCAACAGCAACAGAGCAGGAAACTGATGGCTTCTCTTTCTTCTAAGAACTCTTTAGTTAAAACAATGCTGGGTACCAGCCTTTCCAGTTTCCTTCTTTGCACAGTTGCTAGAAGGGATCTATGCTGGCTCTTCTCCTGGCCTGGGAAAAGAACCAGCCCGGGAACTGTGCAGCTTGCCTCCTCTGAGCAGCCTCCACAGACCCTTGAACACACTAGCCTTTAAAGTGCTATAGTAGCTGGCACAGACCGTTTTGGTGAAGACCGTCACAGAAAATCAAGCAATCTCATTATCTTTGGGGAGGGAAGCCAGGCCTTTCTCTAACCCACAAGCCAAGCCAGCCTGAGTAAGCCCAAACCTTTTCAATAGGAGGAAAAAAGAGAGAACCAGAGGGTCAAAGTCTTCTACCTACCCAGTTCATTAACTACCCATCTCAAGACTTGCTGTCAGCTTTCCAGGCCTCAGAGCTCCTGCTGTCTCAAAGCCACAAGTGCTGTTGGCTCTCTTCTTCCCATGACCAACTCATTGCTCTACTGCCTAATGTTTTAAACATACCAGGAAAAGCATACATGGTGCTAACATTGCAACTGTTGTTTGTGTGCAGGATCACTGCCTGGGTAAGACGTATCTATCCTTCTCCAAGGACAACAATCCACTGCAAACCATCTTCAGTGAAAGTATCCTTTACATCTCTCACCCTCCTCTAATTTCAAGGTATCCTTTCATGCGGAACAGATGGCAAGCATCATTTGTTACTTTGCTCCGTACATCACTTCTGTGTAGTAAAATTCATTTACATGAGTCCATATGCTTTCCTTCACTAAGTGGCTATAAGATATTTCTGGTGTCTTCCCAGAACACAGCTCAGCTGAGTGTCTGATGCTCCAACTCAACATTTTAGTTTTGAAACTGTTTAGCAGCGTCCCTTAATTATGAGATTTATTTGGTGGCTGTCACCATGATAAATAGTGCTTTACAAGACTTAGTGTGAATGCAAACCACATGAATAGCTTCCTAGTTTTATCAGGGTTTTATTGACAACTGGTTTCCAGAGCTTGTTTCTGACCCTCGTCTCATAGCAAACAATGGTGCCTCCTTAAGCCAAAGTTTACCCTACATTAAGGTTTGTCTGTAGCTACAAATCTAAAACAGGCAGATAAAAAATAGAAATGAGCTAATTTGCCAGTGTTTCTGTATTTAAACTTTCCTCTCCTTTGAAGTAAATCCACAGGTATTTAATGATACTGGCTTCCAGAGAACACAAGTATTTCCCCAGATAATTATCCTTTGAAAACTTCTGCAGTAACTCTTTTTTAAAACAAAACAGGCAGAGTGGCAAGGCTAACAGGACAAAGAAAGAAAGAAAGAAAGATCAAAAATGTTACCAGCTCGACAGCAAGGAACTAACAGAATCATGCAGGAAGAGCCTTGAGGCTCTTTTTCCAAATAAATTAAATGGCTGGAGCCATAGTTGCTTTGTCTTGTTCTTGGGCGTGGGTCATGTAAATCTGAAATGTTTGGGACATAATGGACATCACGCACATATGCACTTCAATAGCATAATACATAAGTAGTAAGGCAGATGCTAACCATAACTACACTTGCTGCACACTCATCAGAACAGGAGAAAAGTCCTGCCTTTGCACAGTGCACACAAGAAGAATTTCTGGGCATTAGCAGCCAAACTAGCTACATATATGCCTACATATTTGGTTCTAAAATATAATAACAATTGATGTTATTATAATTTCTATAATATATTGTATTATTTTATAATAGTATTTATCTTAATAATTGATATTATATATTGGGTTTGCTTTCTGGGCGTAAGTCCAGAAATCCTGGAAATGTAGTCAGATTAAGCCACTACTAAGACAGTTCGATTAAGATGTTGTTGACTCCCTCCTCGTGCCTGTTGCCCCAGTAGTTACACCTGGTCTAAATGGATGGGAAAGGACTCTTTCCCACTGGTCTCTAAATGGGCAGGAGTCCTGTGACACAACTAATCAACCCCACTTCCTTCAATAAACAAGTCGAATCCTGCTACGTATGAAAAACAACCCCATACCTGGCAGAGGTTCTCTTCTCCCCTGAAGCTAGAGTTGCAGCTGGTGGTGTTGCTGATTACGAGGATGAGACAAAAATATATCAGCTACAGGAAGAGTATTGGCACCGGCTCAGCCTCCGAGCATGGCTGAAGGTTTCGGGGTCAGGGAAGCTGCTCAGCCCTCCCTCCCAGAAGCAAAACAGCGACCAGCAGGCAGCTGAGACTGCCGGTCCCCAGTTGTCCCTCAAAAATGAACACCCATCCCTGGACTCTCCAGAAAGCTTGGTTAACTTTCTCCCCACTGCAGGGAGGGGGTGAAGCATTTAGAGAAGGAAACCAGCAAACACTCAGCACTGACCGCAAGCTTGTGCAGGTCTACTGCGGCTCAGCTGACTCACTCCCCGCTGGCAGCCTGCGTTCGCAGCCAGGCGGAGAGCACAAATCGGCCGCTGACCCATTTGCAGAAGGGCGGGTGGGAACAGCAGGCACCCACCCCAGCTCTCAGGACAGTGCTTCAGTTCATAACTTACTTCATTTAGGATTGACACTAACGCTGGGGCTTCCCGGTGCAAGAGCAAGTGATGAAAAAAGCCAGGAGCACGGGCCCAGTTTCTGCTACGGTATTTAAATAGTTCCCATGAACGTAGAAATAGGACTGGGCGCAGAGGATGCTCTCTGGTTTGAATGTGCAGTTAAGGAGTCTTTGGGGAGAGAAATCTGCCAGACTACATCGGTGCTGTTCTACTGAAAACAAAGAGGAATTGGTATTTTAATTCCAGTCATGCCTTCCGCACCCTATGTTAACTCTTAATATTTTCTGGCAAAAAGAGCTTCAGTGCCCTAATTTTGATCATGCTGTCATTGCTCTTCCCTGGCACAGCTCCAGAAATGTATGTGTCACTTTTAACCCTATGTACACACTCATTACTATTTTTGGATTTTAAACAGTTTTAGATAAGAAATACATTCTCCATCCATCTTTAAAAAGGGAGTTAGGAACTTGTTTGTGCTACCTGCCTGGGCTGGTATCTGGATGGAATATGAGTCTTACGTCTCTTGAAACAATGTCTTCTTTTGATATGGTTGCTAAATCTGGTTCTTTTCCTTGTCAAATTTGGCTGCCTTGATGGAGTAATCCACTCTTCCACAGACCAGATGACTAGAAAAGCTGGTTACGTTTCTCAAGCAGTTCTCTTTTGGGATGATCAGGTTACAGCAAATGCATCAGCAATTACACAAATAAAAATGTATTTTAACTTCAAGAGCTTGGGATTTTTTAAGGTAGCAATTCTAAGAAATTGCAGAAAATGGGAAAATTATAACATATATTAGCAGAGCCCCACTACTATGGTTAAGAGGCTGGAGTGCATGACTTACAAGGAGAGGCTGAGGCAACTGAGTTTGAGAAGGCCAAAAGTGGGGATCTAATTGCTGCCTTAACTACCTATTGGGCAGTTACAGAGAAGATGGAGGCACATTCTTCTTAGAGGTCAGCAGCCAAAGAGGGAACAGAGACAAACTGCAAGAAGGAAATTCCGATTAGGAAAAAAATTTCTTGAGGGCAGCCAAACACCAGAACAAGTTGTCCAAGGAGCTTGTAGAAACATCATCTTTGCAAATACTCAAAACTCGACTGGACAAGACCCTGAGCAACCTGATCTAATATCAAAGTTGGTCCTGTTTTACGCAGGGGGTTAGACTGGATGACTTCCAGAAGGTCTTTCTAACCTGAATTGTGCTTTGATTCTATGAAAAATATTGTAACTAGTTGCCAAATCAGACACAAGGTGACAGGTATACCACAACTTGCCCAAGGAAAAAGAAACTAAATTAATTTTCATTATGTCAAGTAGCTCTGCCAATATAGGAATATAGCCTACAAATTTTGTATTTATTATGAAGTTATTTTATCTTTACTGGTTGTACCTGGGATGCCGTATGTGACAGCCTACGCCTGAGGCTCCGGAGGTCAGCTGCTTCCCAGTGAAGCTTAGTCTTTGCTAAATTCTTGTTACCAAATATCAGAATAATTTCTCATCTCTGTATCACACTGGTGATGAAGATGCTCCTGAAGGATGTGGTTTTGTTTGTCTTTCATTCTGGAATGCATAGATCTCTACTTAATCAATCACAGAAGCTGCAAGGCTGGAAATTCACTGGGCTGTTTCTGTTCAGACTATCAGTGATATGTCTGGTGAGGTGAACATTTTGCTTGCATATGCCCAGAAATGGTGACTCTCTCCATGAAAGAAATGTGAAGAATAATAGACACATTGTTCTTGATTAGCAGAGTAAAGGGTAACTCTGTAACACACCCTGCAGCTATGATAAAAGAGATATAATTGGGGATGAAATAATAGAACTCAAATCTTTATCAACATGGAGAATTAAATACTACATGATCATTTCTCTCTCTCTGGGGCATGCTTCAGAAGTGGGGTTGGACAAATATGCGGAATAATTCAGGTTTGAGCAGACAAGTAATCACAAATTTAAGAGTTCAGTATGTGAAGTAATTTCAAACCTACTCCAAAAAAGACAGGTTTGGGAGGGGTGTGTTTTTTAGGGGAAAATACTTATCTGTAGCCAAACCTGAGCTAAGCATTTTGTCTAACTCCATAGTTATGGTCAACTCAGAGAAACAGGAATGTCTGGATGTCAATTCACTTTATTCAAAGATATGTATTTAAGACTGTGATGCTTACAGCTGGTCAAATGAATGCCACCCAAAGGTTTTTGTTCCATCATGTTGAAAATTAAATATTTGCTTTGGAAATAAGGAAATTGTTTTGACTTTTTTCTTAAAAAAAAGGGGGTTATTTATAATAATTACAAAATTAAACAGTTAGATCTATTTCAGGGCAAGAGAAGAACATCAAAGAATTATTTTGCAGTTTTTTGTTTTTCTCTACAAAATAGAAAAACTCTACCTCACTGATTTCCATTCCACAGGTCCACTACCACACATACTGTGGTAAGGTTGAGTCAGTATTTACAAAGCAAAACAATAAAAACCCTCTTAAGTAGCAAATACAGTTGTTAATAAGCTGAAGAATGTGATTTGTTAATTAGTAGAATTATTAATCTGTTGCCTTATTTAGCATTTCCTCCAAACGCCTGTGGTTACAAATGTTTCATACATTTTAGGAAAGAGATTATCCTCTTGAAACAGAATATGCTGCAGTTTGGTATTTTTATTCCCTGACTTATGATTCTATTTTAAATTTAAGAGTCATGCAGTCAGGGAAAAACAATACTTGAAAGTACAAACACACAACATAGATAAATGCACTGAAATGCACTGTTTCAAGCTGTTTCAAAGAGCCAAAGGACTGACAATTATTTGTGCAAGGTATTCCACAAAGAAAGTATATAAAAAGCAAAACTAAAAACATTAAAAAACTCAAATAAAATTTTTTCCCTCTCCCAAAATAATGGTAAATCCATAACAAACAGTTCAGCCAGCTCTAGACTCAACTGGGGTCTGATCCAGTCATTATTTTGGTACTCGAAATCAAATGGGATTTGATGGGAATGTGTGATAGATTATTTTCTGCACATTCTTAATTGGGTGACTTCTTTCCTTAAAGGGTTCCTAATTTTTCACACATGTCTCCAAACATCCTCTGCCAATATTAAATTCTGCTCAGATGGATTTTCTGTTAGAGAAAAATTTGGCAGTTACAACTCTTTGGCCACAATCCAGTAAATCCAAAAGGGAGGAGCCAGCAAATGGAAATGTTTTATGTAGATAGTACATTACTTCTTTGTGCATCCAGATTTACACATTCTTGGAATAAATAAAGTCATGAACTTTCTTTTGATTCCTTTCTGACTTAAAAAAAAAAGCTACAGTAGCACAGAACCTTCTCCCTAATCCTTGCAGTTCTCTCTGGTCTTCAGTCTACCAAAAGTTACCTGGCTGTATTTACTATTGCCTACACATCTCTCTTCCTTTGTCCATCTTACTGTATACAACCTGACCAAGGCATTTTTACAAACAAAAAGTGATGTGGTCAGATGGCTTGAATTATCCATAGTCGTCTTAGGCAGGATCAATCTTATTAAGTAGGTGAATGCCTTAGGATATTATACCCTCTTTATATATTTCCTCTTCTAATCTTCTGAAAAGGGATTTGAGAGAAAGAGAGAGAAAGCATTTGTTAAATTTACTTGAAAAATAAAAGTCTCAGACTTTGAGTGGATAAATTAGAGACACTCAGTTCAGAAAGAGAACTGGGATTTCCAAGTTTCTAGATGAATATTTAAGTATGCCAATAATGAGCAGTTGAAATAGTACAGTTGAGCAAAGCAAGGCAGCTTTAAAAGGCCCCAAATGGTTACATTCAGATTCCATGATTTTGAGTGATTATTTTTGCCACAGATTTAAACAAAGTCCATCTTCTTATTCCAGTCTGCTGAAAAAAGTGACTAGAAGAATGGCTTGTACCATACCACTGATGTCTTCTTCATACAACAATGTGAGAGGGCAGAAGTAGGTTTATTGCTAGGAAGTTCCCATATATAAGTAAAACTAGTTCTGC
>VYZW01029347.1:22565-77337 GCA_013401315.1 Balaeniceps rex | reverse complement strand
TGAGGGGTCCCTGAGCGGGGACGGGGGGGCGGGTGGCCGCCATGACGGGGGAACACTGAGGGGGGCTGTGGCGAGCACTGGGGTAGAGGGCCCTGGAGAGGGCTGGGCTGGGCCGGGCTGGGCCGCGGGTGCCCTGAGGGGATTGGGCTGGGGGGTCGTGCTGGGTTGGGGCTCTTCTGTTGCTGGGGTGGAGGAGACTCCTGTGGAGAGGGCTGCTGAGGAGCACAGGGTCTGGGGGCAGAACTGGGGAGCACTGGTGGCGGAGTGCTCAGGGATGGTGTGGGGTTGGGGTTCCCTGGGGAGGAAGAGGTGCACTGGGGAGCTGAGCTTTGCAAGTGGGTGTACTGGGGAGCATGGGAGCACAGGGGTACCCTCAGTGAGAGGATTACTGGGGAGCAGTGGGAGGAAAGGGGTGTCTGAGGATAACGCTGTGGGCTGTGCTGGGGAAGATGCTGGAAGTGGTGATGAGTGGATGGTGCTGTAGGGGCAACTGTAATACCGGGGAGCATGCTGAGGTGATGGTGGGGAAGATGGTGCCTGAGGCTTTATCAGTGTATATCATTAAAGTGACATTCCTTGATATGTCTGGAAGGCATGTCTGGAAAGAATTGAGAAATGGGGTTTGCAAGGAGGGGCTGGCATGCTTAGAATGGGCTGGTAGGTTCAAGGAGAACTGCAAATCGACGAGAAAAAAGATGAAGGTAGCTCTTGGGGAATGAGCCAGGCTCTGAGAACCTCGAGTTAGAGCTGTTACGTTCTTGCTTGTCACAGCTGACCAGTGGATGAGAAAGCATTGCTTTCCCGCTGTGCTACAACATCCCAACCCTCCCTGCTTTTGCAAAAGCGGATGTCTGACCATCCTGTAGGCATGGCTCACTTGAGAGAATTTGCCAGCCAGGTAAGTGGTGATGAAAAATTTGTTTTAAACTCTTGTATCAAAAGCAAACATAACACCACCAGAAAATCACTTTTTGCCACTCTTTATCTCTCTTGCGCACATCTCCGCTTACTCCTATTAGCCAACTGATTTGTGTCTTATTCCATGGTGGTGTTGGACTGACAGTGTTAGGTTGCCAGCCATATAGAAAGGGAATGTCTCTGTGCCTTTCTCTGAGGTTAACTTTGCTCTTCTTAGGGAGACGGGAATCGTTGGCTCTCTGAGTATTTTTGGGAGGGGAAGTCTAGCAATGGGAACAGAAAACCTGCGTGTGCAGGCTGTGCTAGACATACCTCACTGAAGTGTTCCTAAGAGTAGCCTGAGAAAAATGGTGCTTGTAACCTTAATGCATAAGAGAGAGTGATATTTGATACTGAATGTTTACCTCTTCTGAGAGAGATACCAGCCTCGGTGCATGTGGTTAAATCCTGTTGTTGGGATGATATTTTCATAAGAGGAATGTGGAAGGATGATGTCATGACTTGGGACTAGAAGCTAAACCACATTAGTAGTATTGGCTTGAATCTTCTTTCTTCTGAATTTGGTTGCAGGGTGTGTTTGATCATTGGCAGATGTCAATACTGAATGTAGGTCTTGTTAAACCATGTTTTGTGAGAATTTGGCATTTTTCTGTTCTGCTCCTAGGTGTAGAATTATAATACTAAAAGCTTTAGTGGTTTGAGATGATGCTTTCTCCAAGCCTTTTCTGATTTAAAATTGATTTGCAATGCATCTAAGTTTGCATGCTGTCTTTCACATAAACTGTTTCCGCAAAGTGTGTATAGAACTAAATGCAAATATAGTGCCTGAGTCATAGTACAGGGAGAGAAATGAAAGGAATAGGAAAAGATGCTGTCTGGTCAGGGCTAAGAACTGAGTTCTGTAGCTACAGAGGAGGTTGCTCGGAAGCTTTTTTGTACACAACATTCACTAATGAAGCTTATCAGAGTTCCAGTGGTCTTGTCTCTGAATTTATTACGCAAATGTAAGGCATTCTTAGATTCTGTCATCCCATGACTCTTTGTCTGGTCCTGGAATATGAAAGAAGTCTGTGTTTTCTATTCCTTGGGCCTCTTCAGGAATCCTTGATGGGACCTTGTAATCTATGTAGCTGAGGTTTGCTGGAAGGGCAGTAGGAATTGGCTTGAAGTTCTGTTCACCAGAGTTTAGGGAGTGGTGGGAGATACTGTGAAAATCGAGAGACTAAGACTTGGATTGGGATGTCAGAGGCTTGACTTTGATTCTCAGTTCTGTTGCTGATGTGCAGGGTTACCTTCGGCAAATGCCCAGATTGCTTCACCTCTGTGCCTCCATTTCCCTGCCTCAGCTAGTTGACTCTCTCTCTTTTCTTGGCTGCCCTTTGCTGTGTACATATAGCACAGCGGGCCTCCAGTCTTTGTTGGGAGCTCTATCTGGTAGATGATGTATTTGCGTTACTGTGTTTAAAGCTCTGATCTGAGCTCTGTTTCTAGTTTTGTTGTTCCTTATGTTACCTTGAAGAAGCTGTTCAAGTTCTCTGGCTAGGTAATGCTTTGCTCCCTTGAAGCAAAAGAATACTATCTGTGAAGCAAGTTGGGAGTCTCAGACAAATTCATGTGTTTCAAAGTGTTGAACACGAACTTCCCTCTTGTCAGTGCTGCAGAAGTTCAAAACTGTCTCACGTTTATCAGTTGAAAGAGCTGTGCACAAATTTCATATAGACAGGGAAGCTTTCAAATGTTTCCAGACACAAAGAGGATTTCCCCAAAGAGAACATAGTGCCTGCTGCAGATATCTCTGTTGGTGGCCCAGAGGTTGGTGTGTAGCATGCAGTGCTGGGTGGGAAGTTGGGTAGGAGAGGAGGCAATGAAGGAAAGAAGGTCAGTAGCTGAGTTTTATTAAAACCAACTTTCTCCTTCCACTGTGTTTGGTAGAGGAAAATGACGTTTGTTTGTTTGGCTGGTTGGAAAGTGCTCTAGTCAGAAGTAACACTAAAAGCTGCTGTAGCCAAACTCCCAGTCAGCTTCAGCTCTTAAAGTATTGTGGCCTTGACAATCTTTTTCTGTTACAGATTTCTCCCATATAGAACAGTGATTCTGATCCTGACCTGCCCCAGACCAAGGAACTCTCACTTCCAAAAGGGTTTAAGCACCTCTCAGTGTTTTATGCAGCAGATGCAGGTGTGACTCTTGCTCATGATGCTGAATATGATGCTCTTGAGAGTGTGATCCGTCCGGACACAGCCCAGAGAGAAGACCTTGAGCTGGTTCAAAGGGTATTTTCTTCTGTTCATAATATGCAGCTTATCTTTCCAGGTAGTAGCTTTGAAATGAGGCTAGATATTTACCCTTCTTCTCTAGTCTCCTCTCAAAGGCTGTGGATATCACGTCTCTGCAGCTGGAGGTGGCAGAACTGTCAAACGCATTCTTTCCCCATGAAGCAGCTGGTGTTACTGCCAGGCTTGTCTCATAACACACTGCAATTCTTAATTCCTGATGTCTGCAGTAAGTCGCTGTGTTTTAAAACATGGCATCATCAGTCGTGATGGCAAACACGCCCACACCTGTCATGACAGAGCATCCCTCTTTCCTGTGCTGCGTGATTAGATCCTGGAGGGCAGAAGTGGAGCACATTACTAGTACATTGCCCTCATCCCTCTCATACTTATTTCCTCCCCTTCCTGCATGTACAACCAAGATAGTGTTTTGTGTGCTTCCCCTCAAAGCCTATTCATGCCTGACTGAGCCATCTCTAGTGTCTGACTGCTCTCAATGGGGAGAAACAGCATGAGGCTTTTTGCTCCAGAACTGTTGTGTAATTGACATTCAGTCAAGCAAAAAAGTACGATGAGGTGACCATCCCTTAAAGGCTTTATGTGTTGTAGTAGAACAAGGAGCAGCAGTTGGTCAGCTAGCTCTTCAGACTCTGGCCTGGAGCTCCATTTTGCAGCCCTGGTAGGTTCTGTGAACGTGGAAAAAAATGGAAAGAGCCCAAGCTGGTGAGCAGTTGCAAAGTTGACAGGTGCTAATAAGCTGCTTTGGGTTATCTGTGCTCATTTATGCAGGTGTAAAACATTTAATTTGGATTCTGTTACTTTCTACTAATGAAGTTTTTCAGGTGTGTTTGTAGGTGTGCAGCTCCAGAACATGGATTTGCAGCCAGGGTGGTTCTCTGACAAGAAGACTGGTGCTGAGATCAATTCGTATTTAGAAAAGGGAAAGATCCTGCTTGTTACACCTCTCATTGCAGTGCTCTGCAAGCGCAAATTTATTGGGGTAGGGGAGAGTCAGGCTACACAGAACACGTTCTTCTCCTCCCCTGCTCCCGCCTGCTTGAGACCCCCTGAGTGCGGCAGTGTGCTTCTCTTCTGACAGAGCAGTGTACTTGCATAGCTCTCCGATCCTGGAATAACTGCATTTGTTCTGCTGTTTGGTGAGACTTGTATGCCCATCAATCTGAACGTTTGCTCATCAGCTGCCAGTTACCATGTGGCAGCTCCAACAGGAACTTTTTTACTGGACCAGAGCTTCTGAGCACATGTCCTGCGGGCTAGCATAATTTATCTGTCTTAGTTTGTCATGGGAATGCAGAATTGTTTCCACAAAAATGCCACCTGGCAGTGTCTTCTGTGGTGTCCACAATGGTAGCTCACGAGGTGTTCCACTGTGCAGTCATTGGCCTGCTTGAATTGGGGATGGGCCTGTTTCCTCCTCTGTGTTTACAGAAAGTGAAGAAATTTGTTAGCAGACTCTAGTCTGCAGCAGGCATCCAGGAGACTGTAACCATGGCTGGAATGAGACTCTACCACTTTGCCCCATACTTGCTGACTAGGTTCTGGCTGTTGCTGGATATGACTTGTGTGATTTTGGGAACTCTGTCAAGGGATGCACGTCCTCAGGCCCTCCATAGAGTCATACTCTTGCCCTGTGTTGTGGATTAGCCCCTGTGGGCAGCCAAGCACCACACAGCCTGCTCGCTCACCCTCCCACCCCTGTGGGATGGGGGAGAGAATCGGAAGGGCAAGAGTAAGAAAACTCATGGGTTGAGATAAGAACAGTTTAGTAATTGAAATAAAATAATAATAATAGTAATAATTTTAGTGAAAAGGAGAACAACGAGAGAGAAACAAAACCCAGGGGGAAAAAAAACCATGAGTGATGCATCCGCTCACCACCTGCCAGCTGACACCCAGCCAGTCCCCGAGCAGCGATTGCTGCCCCCTGGCCAACTCCTCCTAGTTTATATACTGAGCATGATGTCATATGGTATGGAATATCCCTTTGGTCAGTTTGGATAAACTGTCTTGGCTGTGCCCTGTCCCAGTTTCTTGTGCACCTGGCAGAGCATGGGAAGCTGAAAAAGTCCTTGACTTGAAGAAAATTAACTCCATCCCAGCCGAAACCAGGACACCCTGTCACCTGAGAGCTCTGAAGCACTTCCAGATCAGTTTTGAAGTGACAGGTACTGGGAAAGCAAATCCAGTACCTACAAATGAAGCTTCCTATTCCAACCTAATGTGGTGGGCGTGCCTCTTCTGCCCATCAGGGTCGTATCATTTTCCTGAGTCCCCTGGGCAAAGTTTCCATGTGCTTGTCAGGAAGGTTTGTCTTCTTCACCACCCCTACCTGAACTGCTTTGTTCTGCAGAAAACAGGATAAACTGACATCGAAATACGTAAGCTTGTTTACGAAGCCGTCCATGATTACAGAGCCTGATACATAAAACGGTGGTTGTCCCAAAAGCTGCCTGCAGTAGCTGGTGCTCTTCTGTTTAATATCCTATTCTTGAAGAATCAGTCCTGATTCTTTGATGTGCTGAGGAGGGGAGCAGTAACTTAAANAAAGGCTTTATGTGTTGTAGTAGAACAAGGAGCAGCAGTTGGTCAGCTAGCTCTTCAGACTCTGGCCTGGAGCTCCATTTTGCAGCCCTGGTAGGTTCTGTGAACGTGGAAAAAAATGGAAAGAGCCCAAGCTGGTGAGCAGTTGCAAAGTTGACAGGTGCTAATAAGCTGCTTTGGGTTATCTGTGCTCATTTATGCAGGTGTAAAACATTTAATTTGGATTCTGTTACTTTCTACTAATGAAGTTTTTCAGGTGTGTTTGTAGGTGTGCAGCTCCAGAACATGGATTTGCAGCCAGGGTGGTTCTCTGACAAGAAGACTGGTGCTGAGATCAATTCGTATTTAGAAAAGGGAAAGATCCTGCTTGTTACACCTCTCATTGCAGTGCTCTGCAAGCGCAAATTTATTGGGGTAGGGGAGAGTCAGGCTACACAGAACACGTTCTTCTCCTCCCCTGCTCCCGCCTGCTTGAGACCCCCTGAGTGCGGCAGTGTGCTTCTCTTCTGACAGAGCAGTGTACTTGCATAGCTCTCCGATCCTGGAATAACTGCATTTGTTCTGCTGTTTGGTGAGACTTGTATGCCCATCAATCTGAACGTTTGCTCATCAGCTGCCAGTTACCATGTGGCAGCTCCAACAGGAACTTTTTTACTGGACCAGAGCTTCTGAGCACATGTCCTGCGGGCTAGCATAATTTATCTGTCTTAGTTTGTCATGGGAATGCAGAATTGTTTCCACAAAAATGCCACCTGGCAGTGTCTTCTGTGGTGTCCACAATGGTAGCTCACGAGGTGTTCCACTGTGCAGTCATTGGCCTGCTTGAATTGGGGATGGGCCTGTTTCCTCCTCTGTGTTTACAGAAAGTGAAGAAATTTGTTAGCAGACTCTAGTCTGCAGCAGGCATCCAGGAGACTGTAACCATGGCTGGAATGAGACTCTACCACTTTGCCCCATACTTGCTGACTAGGTTCTGGCTGTTGCTGGATATGACTTGTGTGATTTTGGGAACTCTGTCAAGGGATGCACGTCCTCAGGCCCTCCATAGAGTCATACTCTTGCCCTGTGTTGTGGATTAGCCCCTGTGGGCAGCCAAGCACCACACAGCCTGCTCGCTCACCCTCCCACCCCTGTGGGATGGGGGAGAGAATCGGAAGGGCAAGAGTAAGAAAACTCATGGGTTGAGATAAGAACAGTTTAGTAATTGAAATAAAATAATAATAATAGTAATAATTTTAGTGAAAAGGAGAACAACGAGAGAGAAACAAAACCCAGGGGGAAAAAAAACCATGAGTGATGCATCCGCTCACCACCTGCCAGCTGACACCCAGCCAGTCCCCGAGCAGCGATTGCTGCCCCCTGGCCAACTCCTCCTAGTTTATATACTGAGCATGATGTCATATGGTATGGAATATCCCTTTGGTCAGTTTGGATAAACTGTCTTGGCTGTGCCCTGTCCCAGTTTCTTGTGCACCTGGCAGAGCATGGGAAGCTGAAAAAGTCCTTGACTTGAAGAAAATTAACTCCATCCCAGCCGAAACCAGGACACCCTGTCACCTGAGAGCTCTGAAGCACTTCCAGATCAGTTTTGAAGTGACAGGTACTGGGAAAGCAAATCCAGTACCTACAAATGAAGCTTCCTATTCCAACCTAATGTGGTGGGCGTGCCTCTTCTGCCCATCAGGGTCGTATCATTTTCCTGAGTCCCCTGGGCAAAGTTTCCATGTGCTTGTCAGGAAGGTTTGTCTTCTTCACCACCCCTACCTGAACTGCTTTGTTCTGCAGAAAACAGGATAAACTGACATCGAAATACGTAAGCTTGTTTACGAAGCCGTCCATGATTACAGAGCCTGATACATAAAACGGTGGTTGTCCCAAAAGCTGCCTGCAGTAGCTGGTGCTCTTCTGTTTAATATCCTATTCTTGAAGAATCAGTCCTGATTCTTTGATGTGCTGAGGAGGGGAGCAGTAACTTAAACATTGCCATTTCTTTTCTTATGGAAAAATTACTTACATGGGAGAGGAGGAAGGTTTTCTTGCAGTTGTTGCTTCCCTGCAGGATTCATGTGGATAGTGTTTCCTTTACTAGCTGAGCCAGGTGCTTCTAGATGATGATCTCCTTTCTCTCCCTTCTCCCTGATGTGTGGAGTGGCTGATGTGGTGAGTGGCATTTTTACAGTGCAGTAGGTGACTGTGCAGGGTAATGTCTGGGCCACCTTGCTGCCCCTTCCTGTAAGTTGGTCAAGAGGTGGAAATGCTCCTGGCCTCTTGTGAGCCTGGGCTAGCCAGACTGTTCTCCTTGCACCGCAGTTGTCATTCTCATGTTGTCTCCTGGCATTTCTCAAGCTTAAATCCCCTTCCTTCCCCCCCCCGCCTCCTTCTCTCCAGTCCCTGTTACGTATCTCCAGTTCCTTTTTTCTCTGCATATCCCTTCCAGTCTGTTTCCAGTGCATTTATTCAAAGTACAGCCTGTTTGGGTGTTACCATAGATGCACAAGTATATTTGATTATCCTTCTGTATCTTGGACTGGAATGCATGTGGAAATCCTGTTGAGTGACTGACTGTAAAGCTCACTCTGGGCCTGGCTTACTCCATATAGTGATGCACTGGGCACAGAAGGCAAACAACCTGTAACAACTGGCTAGCTTAATCATTAAGCAGCACCTAAGGCTGCTCAGTGATGGCCTGCTGCTAGAACTTGGTGTTGGAAAAATGCAGCTGCCCGTTCTCAGATAAAATCTCTGCCATCTCAAGGCCCTTGCAAGGGAGCGATCACTCTGGGTGATGAGTTGAAGGTGAGACTGAGAAGTTCTGGGTGTGGAAAACTCACTGTAATGGCTTGGCCACTTCCTGTAGTTCAGGCCATATTTTCCAGATCTTTTTTTTTTTTAAAAAAGGCAGAAAAAACAATCACAAAGAGCCTTTTAGTAGCATGAAGCAGAGCAGGACCTCCTTGTCTGCAGCTGGGCAGAATGAAATAGCATCAGAAAATTATTCTGATTTCTTCCCTTTCTTGTCCATACTCATCTTAATGAAGAGTTAACTTTGAAGCTGCTGTTAAAGAGTCAGTATTTCTCCGATGATAATCAGTTAGTAGTTCCCAGTTGATGTGTTTATGAGGGAAATGCTATTTGCTTTTGCATCTGGGCATGCCAGCCAGAGGAGAGGCTGTTCCAGAAAAGCAGGTCTGCAGATGGAGTGTCCATGCACCTCTCCTGCCTCCTCTGGGATAGGCAGGTGTCTGGCGTCCTTGCTGCTGACATTCCAAAAGATGTGAGGCTCCCTCTGCAAACATCTGAAGAGAGCTGGGCTGGGTGCTGCCTGGAAATCAGGCTGCAGCAGAGAAGACAGCTAATGTGAACTGGTATTTATATTACTGGAGTATTTCACCCTCCAAACAAGTAGGGAAGGGTGAAAATATTTCAAATCATTCCAATCTTCGAATGCAGGAAAGCAGACTAGGGAAACATCCTTGTGAACTTCCTATGGCCTCTTGCTTGTGCCCATTTTCTTGTCTGGATCTTCAAAAGAAGGCTGGTTCTGGTACACCTTGCCTGCCTTTTTATTCAAGTGTGAACAAGTGCTTGCTCATGGAGCTGTTTTGGCACCAGTTTGGAGCAGTCCTGTCCCAAAGGAGCTGACACTTCCCGTAGAGATACTTGCTGACATTCTCCTCCTGGGCTTCTCTCCCCTTCCTCTCCCACTATGGTCTGCAGGGGCGGAAAGCCCATGTAAAAGGTTTCTTCAGTTCTCTTCTTGGATATGTTATGTGTTAAGTTTCACAGCATGTGGATACCTTTTCGGATATGTGAGTTTCAGGTGAGTTAAACCACACAGTAGATACATAGATAGGGAGATGAACTGTCTGGGTACTGTGGGACTTCATGGGCTTTTCCCATCTCTGCTTTCTGGTTTAGCACTCCAGGGTGGATCCTGAGGAGCTGTTCACCAAGCTGGAGCGGATCGGCAAAGGATCGTTTGGTGAAGTGTATAAAGGGATTGACAACCGCACCAAGGAGGTGGTTGCTATCAAGATCATTGATCTGGAGGAGGCTGAGGATGAAATTGAGGACATTCAGCAGGAGATTACAGTGCTCAGCCAGTGTGATAGTCCCTATATCACCCGGTACTATGGCTCTTACTTGAAGGTAGGACAAACCCATGGCAATTCTCTTGCCAGCAGTTTGGGAATGGGGTGTGCTTTTCTATGGGTGCTGCATAGTGGCAGCATATGGTGGCATACAGCACTGAAAGGTGCCCAATCTGCGAGTGTCAGTGTGGCAGCAGGAACAGCAGTGGCTCTGCTTACTGTATGTATGTGGTCTTAATAGGAGGCTGGGCTTTTAGACACTTGCAGAACACATGGAAATGAGGTGCCTGGTACAGTGTGGTCCCAAGAGCAGGGCACTTCACTGGAGAGAAAATTATTTGTTGAAGAGGCCAGCCTCTCTCCTGTTTGACCATTCTTGAAAGGAAGTTTGTGGAATACTTTTCCAAAATGCCACAGTTTTAAGGTAGTACAACAGAGGGCTTTATGCCTCTGGAAAGAAGAGGAGTTTGAAACTGTACTTTGTGACCTTGTGATCATCATTTCATCAGAAATGATGAAAACAACAGGACCTGAGTCTTCGCAGGAGTGCTGATACCGCTTCCGTTGAGAACAGGTTTAGGAACAGCTTCCCCAGTGGAAGCTACTAGTAGTGATGACCAGAAGTGGCCTCTGTATGCTGGCTGCTGGAGGTGTATGTAACACTGGGTCTGTAGCAAACAGTTCTTGAGCTCTTTGGATCCTGATTATTCCTTACATATTTTTCAAAGGCCATACTGCATTTTCTCAGCCTTCTACTGAAAACATCAAGCAAGCTGTGGTTTCATGGATCTGCTGCTTATCTCCTACCAGGACCCTGTGAACCTCAGTCTGGAAATCTCTTCTCTTGAGGAAGAAGAGAGTGTCTTGCTGATCGTACCCTTTAAGCTGGCAGTCCTGTTAATGAGATCAAAGGCTGCAAAGCTCCCCTGTCATTGTCAAGAAGGAGATGTGCTAGATCTGTTGGAGTGATGTTAAATGGCTCCAACCTGAGAATATGCTTATGTCTGTGGGCTGTGTAGTCTGGTGCCTGTAGGGGCACTAAGCTTGCTCAGATAAAACTGCAGATGGAGAGAAAGAAATGTACTGGGGCCAGGTCCGCTGCTATAATTCTGTGTCAGCAGGAAAGAGGGAGCTGGGAGCTCCCTCCTTAAGCCTCTGAGAGTTGCGGTGTGCAGCATCTCTTGGATTGTGTATAGGACTACTCATGTGTCTTGCTGCCTCTGGGGTGTTTCACTTTTCTGCCTGCTTTTATTACTGTCTTTGCTCTCGATCTGTGCTCTTGCTTGCAGGGCACTAAGCTGTGGATAATCATGGAGTACCTAGGAGGAGGTTCAGCACTGGATTTGGTAAGTACGTGGTAAGCTCTGGACCATGAAAAACATTGGCTGGAGCCTTGGTTTGTGAAATGCCCATAAGCCAGACACTCACTTGCCACATACCATCTCTTTGACAGCCCTGTGCCTGAAGGGTAGTGCAGGACAGGTATGGTGGTTATGCATATCCTAGGACAGAGGAAATGTTTGCACGGAGCTCAGCTGTCAAAGCACTGTTCTCCATCATGGTCTGCTGCTTTACAATGGGAAGAGCCAGTGAACTGAAATGTGACAGCAGCCAGTTGTTTTTGAGCAGTGCGAATCCATATTTCACCTAAGCAAAGTTCGGTGTCTGCAAAGAGTTCGTGGTATTGTTCAGTACGTGCATGGCATTAAGCTCAGCAGGGACCTGGTCTAAGATCAGGATTCCCAGGTGTTTGATAATAAAAATTACATTTAACAAGTTACCCCAGATTTCAAGGGAATACAAATGCAGAGTAAACACATGGGCAAATTTCTGCTGTGCTGTATTCTGTCACAGGGTTTTGCTTTTCTCCTTAGGACAATAAAGCCTGTTTTTTCCAGTGCAGTAACTAAGGTCATGTAGTGAAAACTGCTGAGCCTTGCACTGACTTGGAGGAAGGGTGTGTGGCAGGGCTGTCATCAGCAGAAGTCATCTTAGTATCAGAACTTCCGTTATTGCACTGAGAAGGTAGGACCTGTTTAGACGAGAACTGATTGAAAGGAGAAGAGCTTTGATACAATACTCCACTGCCAGAGCATAGAAGTTGTCTCTACACTGTTGCAGTGGCTGAAACTCCGTTCTTGCATGCTAGCAGAGAGACTTGAACAAGAGGAACTGTTAAGATGTCCTGTTCACCAATGTATTTTCAGGCCAAAGTGAGAGGTGAGCATCCTGCTGTTTGTCTGGAAGCCTTTAATAGACTAACAGAAAATCCCCCCAAAATTTTCCATCTAATGTTGCCAGGTGCGAAGTCCAGCATTCTGCTTGCAGAATGCGTGCCAGACATACAGTAGGCGCTTCCTTGCTGAATATGACCTGCTTGGCCAAGATTTCCAAGTAACAAATTGAGAGGCTGGAAAATTCAAGGCATCAGTCACTCTCCTTTTAAGTCATCTTTCTGCCCTTTTATCAGCTGAAGCCAGGACCCCTGGAGGAGACTTACATAGCTACTATCCTGAGAGAAATCCTAAAGGGTTTGGATTATCTACACTCTGAGAGGAAGATCCACAGGGACATCAAAGGTAAGAGTGGATAGCTCAGCTCTCTTTCTTGTAAGCGATGTTCCTAACATGGGATTCAGAAGTATTATACAGCAATAATCTGAGAGGTTTCGAAGACTGTTTCTTAGTGCTGCTTTTCCTGTTGGGTTGCTTGTTTCTGAATCTGATGCTTGTAATTTTATTGCAACTCATGTTTTTCATGTCTTTAGGGTTTAGAGTAACAGTAAAGATCTGTAGCTCTTCTCTGGTATTTGTAGTTATCCTGGTTTCGGCTGGGATAGAGTTAATTTTCTTCCTAGTAGCTGATGTAGTGCTGTGTTTTGGATTTAGTATGCGAATAATGTTGATAACACACGGATGTTTTAATTGTTGCTAAGTAGTGCTTACACTAAGTCAAGGACTTTTTCAGCTTCCCATGCTCTGCCAGGTGCACAAGAAGCTGGGAGGGGGCACAGCCAAGATAGTTGATCCAAACTGACCAAAGGGATATTCCATACCATATGACATCATGCTCAGTATATAAACTGAGGGGAGTTGGCCAGGGGGCAGGGATGACTGCTCGGGGACTGGCTGGGTGTCGGTGGGTGGGTGGTGAGCAATTGCATTGTTTTGTTCCTCTTCTTGTTGTTTTCCTTTTCACCATTTATTATTATTATTTTATTTTATTTCAATTATTAAACTGTTCTTATAACAACCCATGAGTTGTACTTTTGCCCTTCCAATTCTCTCCCCCATCCCACCGGGGTGGGGGGGAGGGTGAGGGAGCGGCTGTGTGGTGCTTAGCTACCGGCTAGGGTTAAACCATGGCAGTAGTTTGGACAGGCAGGGGGCTAAAGCAGAGGAGTCTATGAAAGGCATGCTCAAATTTTAGCTGACTCTCAGTTATGTCTGGACATTTGCTTTACTGCTGGATCCCAAGGCCTGTGTATGCTGGTTATCATGGTTATAACTCATTGTGAGGGTGAGCTGTCCTCATGCAGGGTTCAGAGCCCTAGAAAATCAGGGCAGCTTGTGTCAGCTTATCCTGTTACTGATTTTTATAGTCATTGGCCGTATGCAGGGTAGGGAGACCTGGCATCTGCCTCCCAAAGAGCAGTCTCACACCAAGCACAGAGCATCAAAGGACAGCAGAAGGGCAGGAGGACAGTTGGTGTGGAGATGTGGCTAGTGTTGGATGCTAACTGCTCTGACCCTCTGCAGGAGGGGATGTGAACAAGCAGAGCAGAGAAACCTCATGCAGGGAGATAAGTAGAAAAGATTCCGTTGTGTATGTGAGACTACACATTGCTAGCGCTGCAGGTTGTGCAGGACTGTTGGCCACTAGCAGAGTGGGGAAATGCTGAAAGTTTGCAGGTAAGGTCTCTCTCGGAATGAAAAATCCTACCAAAAAAACCCATCCCAAAACCTGAGCAATGCCACTGTCTTAAGCTGAGTGAGTGGGAAGCGGTACAAGACCAGGACTTGTGAGCTTTTTAGAAGGATCTGCTGTTTAACCTGTGCTGAATGCTGCTCTGAAGAAAAATCGAGACCATTTGAGGTATCTTGGGCCATGTTGCCTTCTCTTCTTTGTGTGGCCAGGAATCACATCTAGTTGATTGTGTGGCCCTTCACATCTACTCCTTGCTACTACCTTAGAAATACTCCCCTTCTGATCCAGCCAAGAGTATGAACTTGTTCCATGTTACCCAGCAGAGGTCAGAGCATGAGAATGAGTCTGAGGCTGGAAATCCGAGCTGAGGGTTTTCACTGGGGCAAAGGAGGATGCCGCAGGAGGTCCCTTCATTCTCAATATTCAGTTCTGTGTGGGCTGGAGATGATTCAGAAACCAGTGGACTTAATGCTTATTTGTGTGAACAGCTGCCAACGTGCTACTTTCGGAACAAGGAGATGTGAAACTGGCTGACTTTGGAGTGGCTGGACAGTTGACAGACACACAAATCAAGAGAAACACCTTTGTCGGGACTCCATTCTGGATGGCACCAGAGGTCATCAAACAGTCTGCTTATGACTTCAAGGTGAGCGGGGAGCAGGAGGAGGATTGCTACTCGGTGCTACTATGTATGAGATGGTGCTAGGGTTGATACAAGGATTGGAAGTGCTGTTTGTTGCAAGAATGCTACTTTCCTGTTACGGTTCAGGGTCCGTTGGAGAAGTTTGTCTATTAGACATGAAACACCCTATCTGATTTTATGTGATCAGCCCTTGGCTGTGCTAAAGTTGCATACTTCCATGTTGAAGAATTGCTTCTTGCTGTTCTGTGCTGTCACTGTTCTTGCTCTTCTTTCAGGCAGACATCTGGTCCCTTGGAATTACAGCCATTGAACTAGCAAAGGGAGAGCCTCCAAATTCTGACTTGCATCCTATGAGGGTTCTCTTCCTGATCCCCAAAAATAACCCTCCAACACTTGAGGGTCACCACAGCAAGCCCTTCAAGGAGTTTGTGGAAGCCTGCCTCAATAAGGATCCTAGATTTGTGAGTATTGCTGTCCACCTGTGAATTTGGGTAAAGTATTGCAGAGGTCAAAGATTTACTTAGCAGGAAGACCTTTTGGTGCAAGGCTTCTGGAGAGAAGGAAGTACTGAGCTTGCAGAATGGACGGGAAGCCTGGCAAGAATTGAAGTCAGTGCACTTGCATGTTTAGTGTACAGAGACGGTTAGATGTAGCATGCTTTCCTTATTTGCTCCAGAGGCCGACAGCTAAAGAGTTGCTAAAGCACAAGTTCATCACACGCTACACCAAGAAAACCTCATTCCTAATGGAGCTGATAGATCGATTCAAGCGCTGGAAGTCGGAGGGCCATGGAGAAGATTCCAGTTCTGGCGATTCTGATATGTACGTACGTGTTCTGCATGGAAGGGTGCCCCTGCTATACCCTGCATGCGGGGTAGCCTACTGCAAGGAGCTTAGATCCTTTTTCCCACCTGGGTTGGAGATCTTATGGTAGCTCAGGGAGACTTGTGAGCATCTGTTTGTGCGAGTAGGTGACTGCTGCCTGAAGAAACAGGCTGTTACCTTAACCTGTGGAGCCTCTTTGCTCAGTGTAAGGAATCAGAAGTACTAACACGAAACATCTAGCATGTGCATAACTAGTAGAACAAGGCTCTTGTTGCCTGTGTTTTATGCCCGTTCAGTTAAATATATTGCCTTTCAAATAGGCAATATATTTAAGGCTTTAGTAACAGGCTTTAGTAACTGTGGCAACAGCTGTATATGTGTGTTTGTGTATTCGCGGGCAGAGAGCTTTGCTACTGATGCAGAGGATAATGAGGCTATGACCCTTGGCTGAGGAAAGGGCACTTTGTTGCCAGGCTGGTGTCGCAGAGCTTCTCTTCACCTGTAGTGGCAGTGACTCCAGTGACCAATGACACTGGGAGGTTGGCTTGCAACATCTAAGCCTGGCCCCTCAAATTGTGAGCTTGGCTTGTCTTGAAATTCTCCTAAATTTAACTAGTACTTGAAACTGTCTTCAAGCTGGCTAGAGCAGAAAGGTGGTTGTGGTGATTTGGAAACATGATGTAGTACTTGGCTCAGATCTCTGTGGTGCTGTATAAGGGCTGTAGAGACTGAAGTGGTTTCTCTTTAGGATTTTTTCTGGGATAAGGAAATGCCTGGAGCCCTGTGGTGATATGACAATCAGGTGGGGGAGACCTTGTAACTATGGGAATGCATGGGTAAAACACTCGGTGTATGGAGCTGAGGCTTTGTCTTGACCTTCTCCTTTTCATTTGCAGTGATGGAGACACAGAGGATGGAGACCAGGGTCCAATCTGGACATTCCCACCAACTATTCGCCCCAACTCCTTGAGCAAGCTGCACAAAGGAATGGCTCTTCATGGTTCCCAGAAGGTCTGTTTGCCATCTGTTCCTTCAGAAGTGGACTGAACTAACACAAGGTTTTGAGGGTCTTGGGGAAACTACCAGTTACTCGTGTTCTAAAATTTACTTTAGTCTGGTATCAAGGCCTTGTGCCCCAGAGTTGCCTCTTCCACATTGTCAGGGTACTGCAATCTGTGGCTTTCCTGAGACCTGGTGAAGGGGCTGCCATCAAGGTGCTGTGAATTTACCAAACGTTTAGTAGTTTGTGTGTCCAGGGAGCCTTCTCCTGTGCTTGTAACTTCTCATGTTGCTTTCTAGCCTACTGAGCCCATCAAGAGGCAACCGCGGTCACAGTGTCTCTCCACGCTTGTTCACCCAGTTTTTGGGGAGGTGAGTAGAACCTTCTTGGTGTCTGTGGTGGTTGGAGACAAAGAGATACCTTGCAGGGGTCGGAAGGATTTGGAGAAGGGAGGTGGGGTGAGGTACCTACTAGACTTAAGAGACTATGAAGCATTGTGCCTCTGTTCAGAGGTCTATACGGTATGTTAGGAAAGTGAGTGTGTCCCCGGAGTGTCTTCTCCAATACACTTGTATTTCTGGAAGCATAGCATTACTGTGTTGTCTTCTGGTGACGATAAGATAGAGGAGTACCTTATCTGTTTCTTATCTGTGTCTTAGGCTTGCTAATATCTAGGCAACTCTGGACTCTTGATGTCCCTAGCCCCTGTAGCTGAAGTGCAGCTCCTGTTAGGGCAGGCAGGTATTTGAGCTTGCCTGTCGCTGTGCATGTTCCCTGCCCTTATGCTATATGCTGCTGCCCACAGCAGCATCACTGAAGGGAATGTGGGTGGATTAAAGCAAGAGTTGGCTTTGCCAGTTACTAGGCCATCTTCTTGATTTATAGATACCTGCTATTGCTAGCATGCCAAGGCTAAGGAGTTACCTACCATATGGCCTGTGGAAGGTAGAGAGAGAAAATGGATTTGGAAAATCCACCGTTTCCCTGCCTTGTGTTCTGGGTGGGGATGTGGAGTTGAAGTAAAAGCTACCATTAATGATGGGATAGTGTCTGTATCAGCAGAGAGATGAATTGTCTTTCCAGCTGGGTGGTGATTAAGGGAGGAGAAGAGGATGATAATCGTAAAGGAACTATTGGCTTCAGTTGCTCTTTCCAGCAGGAGTGTAGGAGAGGAGGTTCTGCTTTGGAAGAAATCACTGACACAGACACTACATGTCAGGGTTCTTTTCTTGGGATGCTGGGTCACAGAGACCCTTTCTCTGGTCCTGATGACTTGCTCTCTTCTGGATCCTGATGCTGTTCCAGGGGTGGCCCAGCAGAGAGCTGTGCTTTTTCAGGGAATAGTCTCTGGACTTAAATTTCTTTTCTCAGGTACAGTGCTATGTGGAAAGAGGGTTTGCTGCAGGGCAGGAAGCAGAGGTCATTCTGAAAAGCAGGCATGCAGTACTCTCGAGACAGCACTGCTTTGGAAATTGAGAGTTTAGCTAACTGGCCTCTTCTGTACTCCAGTGGGCTTGACTTCCAGAGGTCAGAGCATGAGGCAGATGGTCTGAGTCTTGTAGGCCTAGACCTATGAGATAAAAATGGATAAAAATAATGTTGGCTTCTGATGCAGGCAGTTTGTTCCTGCAGCATAATCACTGACATCTGGTTCTCGGTCCTTTCTGTTCAGGAGCCTTCTGGGGGAGGGGCTGCTCAGAGCTGCGAGTTCTCCAAACCAAGGAGTGCATCTTCATGCTTCTCCTTACCAACCTTGCTGCACCAGTTCCAGGCGGGAAGTGGTTTCTTGGGCCTTTCATTTCTGCTAGTTTGACTCCCTTGCCCCAGATTTGCTGATCCTCCTTTCCTTTGATTAGACTTGCCTGCCAGCTCTGCTGATCCCAGTCAGCGAAATCAGGTGCAGGGAAGGTTCTGGGCAGTCTCTGAAATAACCTGGCTTCTGCGTGCAGTAGCAGGGGGGTGGAAGAAAACTTTTCTCCACGTAGGAATCTGCTTCACTGCTGGTTGCATGTGTTGTTCTTTTCAGTTCTAGTTTCCTACCAACAGCAGACTTTCTCCTTCTCACTGTTGTGTTATTGCCTCTTAGACCTGCTAGGTTTTGATCACCTCTTTCTATAAAAGGGCTGAAGCTGGGCTTTGTGAATTGAAATCTTACTGAGATGCTGTTCATAATCTTATATGCCTTCCCTGCATGCGTATTATTGGATGTTAATATTGAAAATTACCCGTGGTGGGTCATTAACACAGATGTGGGCAACTGCAAATCTGGAAACCTGTCTGCCCTTTCTGGGGCAGGGAGGAAAGGTAAGGTATTTGGGCCTGGAGTGCCAAGCAGTGAATAAAAGCTACCCTGCAAGGCTTTGCACAGTACAGCTCTCTAACCCCCCGCTAACCTCCAGAAAGCTCTTCTGCAGTGGAAAGTGACAGGATAACACAGACTGCTCGTATCACA
This sequence comes from Balaeniceps rex, assembly GCA_013401315.1. Lineage (NCBI taxonomy): Eukaryota > Metazoa > Chordata > Aves > Pelecaniformes > Balaenicipitidae > Balaeniceps > Balaeniceps rex. Next base: position 58,646 of record VYZW01029347.1, on the reverse strand, counting down.
GGCTGCTGAGCAAACTAAAGGTCAGTGACTTGGCATCAAAGGCTGATGATAAACTTACCTGCAGGTAAGTTGCCAGTGTCTCATTTTGCTCTGAGGCGGGTGGTCTTTGATCAGGTAGATGTCAAATCAAATCCTTGGCTTTAGCATCACAACTATTTTGGCCTAAGAAATCTGTATCGTTGATGTGTCGTTGAGTTTGCCCTCATGCCCCCTGCCACTTCTGAATGAGCAGAGGTGTATGCAAGTTGCTCCCACAGCTGAGACTTTATGTTAGTGAGCAATTACCTCACTGAAGAGGCAGCAGCTCTTTTTGGCTAGGAACCTTTTGTTTCCAGTGGGGGACTTGGAGCACAGGGATGGCTCCAGCTGGGGATTAGCATTCACATTGTCCTGCTTTCTGGACCATGGAGAAAAGGTGAGCTCCAACAACAGGAAAGGCTGATCCTAGGCGGGTGCAGGGAAGGTTCTGGGCAGTCTCTGAAATAACCTGGCTTCTGCGTGCAGTAGCAGGGGGGTGGAAGAAAACTTTTCTCCACGTAGGCAAAGAACTGTGAGGCTTGTAAAGCCCTTTAATCAGTGTAGCCTAACAGGAGCTTAACTGAACTGGACAGTGGTTAGCTGGCAGACGTAGCTTGTTCAAAAGGTTTTGATTTTTGTTCAGCTCATTGCATAATGATGTGCACTAGGGAAGGCACTGCTGCATGAGCTGCTTGTGTGAAGGAGGCAGGGAAATGCTGCAGAGGATGTGACTGGGTTTTCCAATGACAGACTCCATCAGGCTCAGCATAAGGAACCCGTCAGGAGTTCCTTAATGACAGATGTTTAGCTATTTCAACTTAACAGCTGGAACCATGTGCAAGTAGACTTGTGGCTGGTGAGGCCTAGTTGGAGTCAATGATAGATGCAAACTGAGGCTTTTCATCTAGGTCAGGTGCTGCACGTGGAGGTCTTGGTGTGTGCGCTTCATTCTCCTGTCCCCCTGGGGAAAGCTCTCTGTTGGGGAGGAGTGTTGGAGGCCAAGAGGCTCAGGACCTGTAGCATGGCAGTAGTCTCCCTCGGCCTCCCAGTCACTAGAAGCAACTCAAACTTTTTTGTCGTTATTAAAAGTAGTGGTGACTAACTCCTGGCATTACACTGTTTTCTGCTCTACCTGTCTGCAAGCCTTTGTGTCTGGGTGCTAAGCTGTCATTGGCAGCAAAGGTGATGGTAGTGGTTCAGATACAGCTGGAGTTCTATGTTCTGTTACAACTTATGGGTTTTCAGGGCTGATGATCCATTTCTAATATCATTTAGTTTGCTTAAGAGTGTATCAGGTCCTCTTTGTGAAGGACTTCAATTGCTGTTAGCACCTGGAGGAAAGTCTGAACTCCAGACATTGGACTTTCATCTTCCTGATCTACAAAAAGAGCCCTTTTTTTAAGAATGTGGGTGCCCTCCTGCACACTTGTGGAGTCATACTAAAAGGGAAAGGGACTTAATGTCTGTACTGCACTGCTTGACCAGTGCTTTCTGCAGTGAGATAAGGAACTAACACACTGTTTCTGGGTTGCAGCTTAAAGATAAGCACAAGCAGACTGGAGGCAATGTGGGAGCTATGGAGGAGCTGGAGAATGCTTTTAGCTTGGCTGAGGAGTCCTGCCCAGGCATCTCTGACAAACTGATAGCACACATGGTGGAGCGGGTACAAAGGTGAGTGTCCTCTGGAGTGTGAGCTGGGGTGGAGCTGGCAGTGAACCGAACCATTGTCTTACTCCATAGCTATGGCAAAGGTTGGTGCTGAGCAGTGAAGACACCCAAAAAGTGAATATTGATGACAGCTGACCTAATAGTCCCTAGAAGTCACTTCTTTTAACTGCTTTTTATTTAATGGAAGCAGTTCTTCCTGCCTCAGAAGTCCTTTCTCACACTGAACAGGTTTCTGTAGTGTAGATGAATGTTGCAGAGCACAGAAAGATGCTGCTATTCACATTCATCTTGCATATATATATATGACATCCTTCTGGTCCCATTACCTAGGTAGCGAGGACTATGCAAAATGTCATCATGATTGCTTCTGGAATAGTCTCTCTTTCATTGCAAGGAATGTGCTTTACAGCCCTATGTGCAGCCAGTCACTCTGCTTGCCCAGCTTCAGGTAGCAGGAAACTGTTTTTCCTGAAGTGAATTACTTATTAAACCAGTGAAGGAGTATAGTCTGGTAGAATTAAGTTCTTTGCTGCTCAGCAGGTGCTGTGTCAAACTTGCCTCCACTACTGGCACATAGTTCAGTCATATCCATGTAGCGCAGGCAACAATGTCAGATCCTGATCACAGGTTTATCAGGCTTAGTTTAACACTAATTTGGATTTTCTCCCTTTCACAACAGACTATCCTAAATCTCGCCCTTTCCTCACTATCTCAGAAGCTTAATGTTTGGCCCCTCAGTGGTCAGAAGGCTGGAAGTAAAGTATTTTGCTATGCATGTGACCAAAGGAGCCATTCTGTGCTCTGGTTGCTAATGTAAATACAATCCAAGGTTTACAGTCTTTACACCCTTCAACTTGGGCTTTCTAAGCATTTATTTCTGACGGGTTTAAGCTGGCGTAGTTTGTGCCTTGTAGCTCAAGTATCCGTCAGATGCTGTCAAGCAAAGAAGAGCCTTAAATATTAAGGACCGAAAATACTGGCCATCTTTGAGGGCTTTTGTTACTAAGTTTTTCAAGCAAATACGCTATGGGTCTGTTTAGATCCCTCATCTAATAATCACTTAAAGCTGGAAAGAGAACACTCATGTCTCTTCTGACTGACCCATAGAGGTCACAGAAAGTGTCCTGGTGATGCCTGCAAAAACTTTAGCCTCTAGCTGAGCAGGAGGTACTCGCCAATGTGCGTTGGGTGACTCTGCAAGGCAGCTGTTCCAGTGTCATTCACTTCTATCAGCCTAGAAATGGCACTACTGGATGGTGCAAAAGTGTAAGACACTGGGGTTTTTGAGGTTTGCAAAACCTCGGAGACCCTGGTTGGTTTCTTACTGTAAAACACTAGTTCTCAAAATGTCTCACTAGCCTAAAATTGAATCTTAAAGGCATTAAAAAAGTGCTGCCTTGGCTTTTTGTTAAATTGCTGTTTTTTTCTTTCAAGACTTCTTTATCTAGAAAGCTGGTAGTGACAATGGGAGAATCCAGACTTACCTCTTCATCTGCAGACACGCTGGCTGGTACAGTGCATGTGGGCTGTCTTCCTGGTGAGGGCTTGAAATAGACAGTAGTGAGCAGTTACACCCGTTATTCTTTCTTGCAGGTTTTCACACAGTCGGAACCACCTGACCTCTGCCCGCTGACACCTACATTCCCTGCTGCTGTTTTGAGGAGGGAAGGATTTTTTTCCAGCTTCATAAGAACTACATCTCTAATCCAGACCACCATCTGCTGTTGGATGTAACATTGTGTTACGGACTCCAGGACATTTCAGCACCTTCATACTACACGTTTCCATGATAACCCAGGGTGGGGTTTGCAATGCAAGTACAATTTAGACCTTTTGCAGAACCCAAGATGGGTGGTCTAATTGTTTTTACAATGTAATCAATGCAGTTTTTAATTGTTTCCCTATGGATCTACCCATTTTGGCTTGGTTTGATTCACAGCTGCTTATTGGTAAATGCCTGGCTGCTGGAAAAGAGGGAGATTCTCTTCTGATGAGCTATGTTTCAAAGGCAAGTCTTGATGGGTTTTGCTTCCTGCCCCTCCTAAAGAAGCGTTTGTGAGCAGTAATGCATGAGTGCAGGTCTGTTTGGAAGTTCTCCTTGCATTACAGCCTCTGGGAAAGTTAGAGCAGCTCTCCAATTGTTCTGGAGGATTGCTTCAACTCCTTCACACACTAGTAATGAAAAGTTTTCAAGTATAGCAGCAGCTGAGCTAATATGCTGCTGCTCTTTCCCAGCCTGTCATTTCACAGGAGGATGGGTTTGCTGACTGTACTTTTTTGGGCTCAGGGGACATCATTTTGTATTAGGCCTTGGTTCACCTAATTCTGCAATAGAAGAACTTGCCTTGGGTCTCCAGGGACTGGAAGGCAAAGTAGTTACATTTGGTTTGGGAGCTGCTGGAGTTCCTTTCCTTGGTGCTTTCTGCAACTGAAGCAACTAGATATGCAGGTTTGGCAGTCCTGGTCTCTAAGCTGAGTAGACACCTACTGTGCATGCCCAAGTGTTGCAGGAGGATTAAAAAAAGGAGGGAGGGGGAACACAATAGTCGAAGGCGCTGACAGGGCTTCAGTTCAAAAGGCAGATTGACATTGTGTAGCAGTTCTTGAGGCACGAAACCTGTCCTCTACAGAAATATATAAATTGGATGGCTAGCAGCAATGGTATCCATGTGATGTGGCTGGGGGTTTGCAAAAGCTGCTCTAGGCCTCCATCCCCTTCTTTTAAACATTCCCTTTCTGGCTTTTCTTTCAGTCTGCTGAAGCCATGGCTCTGCTCCAATTGACAAGCTGTGGTGCTGTTTGCTAGCAGAGAAATTAGAGCATCTACTGCTGTATTGGCTGCTTAAGGTATTCCAGTAGAGCCATCCCCAACTAGCTTTGCTTTCTGTATAATACTAGTTTATAAAGCAAGTCTTTAATTCAGGTAAATGCACAGCTCTTAAATCTATACTTTAAAGGTCTAGAAAAATAGACTTAGGAAAATAACTTCTGATAGCTGGTTGCTTAGAGATCTGCTCTCTAACTGTAAAGATATTCCCACTAGTCAGCAAGACCTTAGACATCCAGATCTTTCTGTCTGGGTGTTTGTGAATGATGTGGCTCCACCACAAAGCCACTGAGAACAAAAGCTGTAGCTGTTCAGCATTTTTTTAAAAAGATAGGCCACTTCATTAGTAACAAGGCTTGATTTTTGGTACTTTGATTCAGACCTGCAGATTGTAAGTGCTGGGCTAAAAGTAGCTCAAAAGGACCATACATTCCTTCATCCTGGTGTGCGGTGTTCACTTTTGCTTATGACTATCCTTTACTCTTCCTCTCCGATGGATAAATACAGGCTCAGCAAACACCACAAACTTGTCCAGTGGAGAAGAGGTGCTGCTGCTTGATCTTGCTGGAGATCTGCTGCAGAGTGGTGTCTGTGGCGAGAGCCATCTTGGAGCCTGCATTTACGAAGAACAGAACAAACCCATTTTTTCCTCAGGAGAGGGAGTTAAAGTATAGACAGGAAACTTACTGAGGTGGAAGGCAGAGGCTGCAGTCCAGCAGAAAGGCAGCTGAAGGGCTCCTGCTGCTTTTAAAGTTGCTGTTCATGATGGTAGCAAATTGTGTCAATAAGGTACCTTGTATTATTACTCACACGCACTGCCGTGTAATGAGTATAACTTTTTAAAGGAAACAATCCCCACAAACTTCGTTCAGTACTCAAAGCAACAATGGTTTTAGTTTTTAAAAACATTGAAAGGGATCTGCCATGTTCAATAAAGTAACAAAACAAATGAGGCTGGTGTAACTTCGTATTATTTGGGAAAAAGTATTTGTTCAGGCTGCTTTTCTTTGCATTCTTGGTCTTCCCCTGCATCTTCCTGCCTCATGTAGATCTAACAGCAGTGACCCGTGAGACAGACCCGTTTTAAGTACTTTTTGTGCCAGGAGGGAATGCAGTGAAAGGCACATTACATTAGTCCTTTCTGCTGACATACACTGGTGTTAAGGGAAGCACATACTGTTTGCAAAAGCATAGCTGTGCTCCTGAGAAAGCTTTGGTGCAGTTTTTGCTGGAGTCTGTTTATTGAGCTGCAGTATTTAGACTCAGGTTTGACTGCAAAAGCTGACAACAGGGTATCTCTGCCTTCATCTTTCTCCTTTGCAGTTGTGAGGGTGACCAAGCAGTGGCACAGTCTGCCCAGAGAGGCTGTGGAGTCTTCATCCTTGGAGATACTCAAAAGCTGTCCAGACATGGTCCTGGGCAACTGGCTCTGGGTAGCCCTGCTTGAGCGGGGGAGGGGGTTGGACCGGATGACCTTCTGAGGTCCCTGCCAACCGCAACCACTCTGTGAGTTACAGGATAACTGATCTCAGTTACTGGATAAACACTTTGGAGAGTCCACTTTAAGCATGTTTAAAACTTTGTGTATGCCTGTCCTTCCCTAAGCAGAAACACAAAGGTGAACGTTACAGTTGGTTCTCTGGTCAAGCTGTGCAATACCATCTCAGCTATTTTCTCCTCTGAGCCAAGAAGAAGGACTGACAAATGCACTTCGATTGTGCTTTTTTGGGAATTTTTTTAAATGCCACATGCTTGCACTTGCCTCTCCTTAACAGACTGGTGACAGGACAGTGGTGATGGTGCAGCCTTTCTTGTCTGCAGCTGAAGTGGGGAAGGGTAGTTTTAGTGCAGCACTCTGGCAACAAGCTCACCTTCTGGTGAGCATGCAGAGCTCTGCGGATGGGTGCAGCTTGTATTTTGTGTGTGTGACTGAAAGTCTGCCTTATAAAATGAAAGCTCTGACAATTAATGTTTCCCCAACTGTAAGAGTCTCTAAATCTTCACAACAAAGTACTTAACTTCACTGCATACAGGCCACACTCCACTTGCACCCTGAGCAGTATGAGTGCAGCTGGATGCTGAACGTCTCACGTACATGCACATTTGCTGACGCTTCAGCAGAGATAAAGCTGTGGTGATGTAGCCAATATGAAAGAGGGAGGTGAATTATCTGGTGTAATGGGAGTCACTCTCGTAACTGTGGGAGATAAAGGGAGCAGTTGCCAGAACAGCTCCAGTATGTTGCATTAACACATGGTAGGAACTACTGCAAGAACTTACTTGTTTGGGCTTCATAAGTAATGAAGCAGGACTCTGGTTACACTGAGTGAAGGACAGCCAGCCAGTCCTGTGGGAAGCAGGGAAAAGTGGTAGTGTTTACCAGAAAGGATGGCTTTTTGAAATGAAATGAGACTATGGATATTAAGCGATAAGACCCCAAGAGCATGGGTTCGTCTCTCCCTTAACATACGTCCTGCTAGCAAGAAACTAATAAGTAAAGACCAGTTGTATTCTATTCTTTTCTAGTGCTTGTTAAGGAAACTGCTCATGATTGTAGTAAAGAAAAAAATATTCCTGCAGGGTTCTACTAAAGTTGAAACAGTACATGGTATTTCACAGAAGAACTGATATGCCACTTGAAATCCTCATCAGTTTGAAAGCCTGTCAAGGTGAGAGGTAAGCAGTTTTGCCAGGAATAGTAAAGATTCTGGCTTTTATAGCCTCTGCTCCTGCGTTTTAAATGCACAAACATTTGAGCTTTGTATTCTCCACCTGAGAAGGGACTTTTGCTGCCTGCTGTCCCTCTCAGATTCTGGGCAGCTGGCACCAGAGGCTCCCATTTCAGGGACCACACCTCAGCCACTGTAGATAGCACATGCATCTTCAAGACAGGAAATACTGAGCTGCAGGTTAAGCACATAACCAACTAAAGGATCACCCGCTCCTCAACTGCCCAAAAATATTAAGGAAGGACTCTTTTAACTACATGTCTCCTGTAACAGTACTATTATGCTGCACAGAGGTGACAGGAGGATAAATAGAACATAGGTGTTCAAACAGTCTGTGGATTAGCCATGCAAGTACCTACCAGTCATGTACTAACCCTTTAGGGTGTGTCCTTCCACTGCATTCTTTGATCATTTTTCTAAATGTCAGAAGGTGTTTCCTTGTGTTACAGGCTAAAGCAGTGTTCCCTATGATATGGGACAGAAAAACAAGTGCAGGGGGAGAGACTCTGCTGGAGCCTGCAAGGGAGCATACAAAAGCTAAGCCTCCACGCTGCTTGCTGAGGGCGAGGCTGGCTTGTACAGTACCTTCCCTCTCCAGTAACACTGGGTACATGTCAGTCTGATCTCTAAGGCATGGTGCTAGGGAGATTGACAGCTGATTTATGGAGGTAATTTAGACAAAGTCTAGCTGATGTTAAGAGAGTAAGCCATCTCTGTCAGCTAGTTAAAAAAAAAAAAGAAATTGAAAACACCAGGGCCAAATACCAGGCTATTTCACCCCAGGCAGAAAACGCTGCACCCGCTCTTGCACCGTGCTCACAGAAACCCATGTTGCTTTTCTATCCTTGTCTCTTCTGGCAGTTGGCCAGGTCTAGCTTTCATAACACACATGCCAGAGCATGTGCACTGCCCTTCAACAAACACAGCTTGCTTTTGGGGGCCCCAGGCCTGCGACACAGCTGCACAGTCCCCAGCCTGTACTGCAGAGGGTACTTTGTCCCCCATGCAAGACTTTGCATTTATCCTTGTTGAATTTCAGGCAGTGTTTGTCAGTCCCTTCCTCCCGCCCTGCCCTGGAGCTGCTCCCCCAGCCTGGTAGCACTCACAGGCTCCGTAAAGGTGGCTGCGCCACCTCCTCCACATCATTCTGACTTGGTGCTGTCTCTGCTGCAGATGGAGCATAGCTTGATGCTGGGTGAGCTGAGAACCAGAGTCTTGGAAAACTACTGCATAACTTGAGCACTCAAAAAAAGTATTTTGAATCTTGGTGCTAGAAAGCCCTGCTGCAGTAGGTGACTGCAACTAAAGGTTGGGGTTAACTGCCAAGACCCCCAGCTGCTGACAGAGACCATGCTCCTCCTCTCTGCAACTTGCTCCTGCAGAGCTTCCCCGCAGGAGACCAGCAAAGGGCAGTAATTGCATGGGAGAGGAAAGCACTCCTGCTAAGCGACTCCAGTATGTGACCATGACAAAGGAGCAGATGGTTATCCAGGAAAAACACTGAATGCAAAGACCCATTACTCAACAGTGTGAAACCTCTTCTCTCAGGTCCGAGGAAAAGCAATGCTTCTGTGCAGATCCTGTCCAGCTTCCCACAAGCGTGGCCATGGACGGGGACGGTGGGCTCAGGAATAAGAGGCTGCAATAGTTTTATACCAAGATGCTATTTACTTTCAACAGTCATATTCATCTGTGTTATATCTAGTCAATCCACATGTATACACCTACAACAGTTAATTAAAAAAAAAAGACGACACTAATAAATATATTTAACTTACATGGGACATCGGTCATTGTGACAGTGGTAGTGAAGGCTGGCTCTGCAGTCACTCATCTTCTCTACAACGCAAATGCCAAGTGAGCAGTCTGGAAAATCCCTCTGGAACCCTCTCCCTGCAGTCCTCATCCCGCACATGGTTTAGAACATAACCTGAAACAGCCTTAGAGAATGCACATGCTGGCCTCTGTACTTCCCATTTTCACAGGGATCTCCACATTCCTCCATCCTCACAACATGCAACACTTTCCTTTTTCTTTCACTATACCACTTCATTGTTCCTTCTTCTAGCGCACAAATACTTTTATAACTAATGTAAAAGCAGAGTCCCTGGAGCCCCTCAAAGCCATGTCCAACAGCATTTTGTGGAGCTTAGCTTATTTCAGTCCTTCCGTGAAGGCAACCAAAGGTGACAGCTTTACAAAAACAGAACAAACTGCAAACATTTCAGATTTAATACAGAGATTTAATAGAGCCCACAGACACTAATGCTCCATCTGGAATCCAGTGACTTTTACACTTTTATGAGAAACAGAAGATGGATTCCACCCCAAATTTAAAGGTAAGACTAGGGATTTTCAGAAGTCTTTGTGTGACACAAGCACAAGCAACAGTGACTTTCAGAGAAGCTTGTTCTCCTATATTGCTTAAATGCCTTGAAAACATCACCCACATCAGGGTGGAGAGTGTGTTTGCAATTCCATGCCTTAAGTAATGCCTACTGCAGGATAAAGAAACTCTGGAGCTGTGATACGAGAATAGCGATTGACCCTCTCAGCACGTGCCATAGCAGAGTTCAGAGGAAAAACCATGCACCTGACTGTATGAGCCCACAATATATCAAAACCTCAATAGCTTAGCAGAGGTTCAGTCCTCCCGCTTCCCCTGGAAAATTTCTGCCATGGCAGTTTCCAAAGAGCAGAGTTGTTCTATGAGAGCTGCAGTTTCTGTTCAAAATGAACTGGTTTAAGCTAATACATCTGTGGACTCCCTGTAGTCTAAAATGACTGTGCCAGCAGGTTGATGTTAACAGCAGCAAGACAGCGGTTGCATAGCCAGCCATGCCGAGCATCAGGGGAAGGGAACTTCTGGGAGCCAGCAAGCCCTGGCACCAGCAGCTGTGAGCCAGTTGCACCACTGACAGCTACTATTTTTCTCCCATATACGCTGACCATCCAGTCAAAATGTAAAAACAAGGTAGCATTTGCCTTCAGGGCAGGCAAGAGTGTTACTGTACAACTGGAACAATAAACCTTCCACAATGTGTGCATACTGGAGCTCTGGAACAGACCTGACCCTCTTCCATACCATTGGGAATGGATGTGATCCCCATCTGCAACTCCCTCGGTCCCACTTTCCATACCAGGTGGAAATGAACTTCCGGGTTCTTTGCTTTATCAACTGCAGAGACTCCTGTTTCCACCTGCCTCTTTTGTTGATGTTTACAGCAGAGATCCAGCTCTGCCCTGCTTCAGTCTGTGTGACTGTCCTTCTCATCCTTTGGAAGCAGCAGGCTCGACCTGGCTGGAGAGCTGGTGGCTCTCTTGATCACCTCCATCCACCTGGCAAGAAAGGACATGAGAAATGCTCAACCCCTCACTGACAGATGCATAATGTTGTCCCTCAGTTATGAGCTGTAACCCTTTTGCCAAACCTCACAAAACATCCATTTTCTACCCTTCTTTTACAATTCTTTTAGGAAACTAACTCTTCAAATGAATAGCTTGAGATGTGGTAAATACACTGCAGAACATGGTTGCCTGTCCAAGCTCTATAGTGCTTTGAGCTCCAGAGAGCTCTTATGAGAGCACACCGTACTCTCTTGTAAGTGTACAGAAAGACAGGCTGACAAAAATTATCCTTAGTCAATGGATTACTTTTCTTACAATAAATTATGTAACAGACTTGCTCATATGGAAGAAAGCAAAGCAACAGTCAAGAAAGCAAGACAAACATCCATTGTGAATTAGACATTTTTTCCTTGAAATCACTGCATGAGACCAGTGGATTAAAGAGCACAACTCTGCTGTCTCAGGTAACTGATATGTATGTTGCTCACAAGTGTGTGATACTCTCCCAAGTAAGGCGGAAGTCACACCTTCTCAATAAAACCACACTCCAAAACAACCAATAGCAGAATGCAATGCAAGGCATTTCAACAGCTAATGTAATAGCAAAGTTCCATACATGATGTATTTTAAACATAATTCACTTTGGACCATGTGTGGAAGCCCCTAACAGCACTGCTAAACATAATTATAGAGAAAGCAGTAAAGTGAAAAGCAGCACTGTACTTGTTGCTCTCAGCCTTGTGTTACAACTCCTGTTTCCAGAGATCAAGAGGGGAAAAAAAACCCCAAAGTATTCTTACCAGAATTCTCATTAACCTAAAAATCTGACTCCCAAGACCTAGTGGGGCTGAGCATCTCACAGCCCTTCCACCCGTGCTGCTCCCCAGCTCCAAGGAAGCCCCAGACTCCTGCGACAAAGCAGAGCCTACAGCTCTAGGTGTAACCACCAGCTCTCCCCTACAAGGAGGATGGTTCTGGCAGAGGAGGGATCTCCAAACATCATTGGTAGGAAGAGGAAGGGAACTTTATTACTGAGAACGTGCTGTAAGGTCACTCGGACTACGAGGTAGTCAGGACGAAAGAGAGGGCTCTAGATGATCAACCAGTGAGTTAACAGCATGTTATATACCAACACAGACAGAGAAAACAGAAAATTACCTCTCAAAGGTATATTTGCTCTCAGCCCTGAAGAAATACACATGGGACTTGAACTGCAGCTTGAAGACATAATCCTTCTGAATGCCGTCTGCCTCTACAGGGGAGCTGACTGCGTAGCCAAGCAGTGGGAGACTGGCCAAGGGATAATCATCCTGGAACAGCCCAATAGCCCAGCCCTTAGTGCAAGGCATACCCTGCCATGCAGTTCATCCCAATGCACACTCACTCTTTTGTACTGTACAGGTAAGGTCTTTGGTTTTCTTGTGTAGGAGAAACAGGAGGAAGAGCAGCCTTTGTCTTTTGCGAGGCCTCTGATAGCTGCTTATGAAACCTTCCCCCAACTCCTTTCACTGTTTTTATAGAGTTATAGAGTTTGCTTCTATTGCCTTGCCTGTCACTGCCCCCTGGGTTCCCCCCTTCCCCCTCCACACCCTCTCTCTGGAACTCCAAGCACAGATCTGACCTGAAAGTTAAAATATCCCTCCCAAAAGAAACATGCCCTCAAGGCAAGAAGCCTGAAAAAAATAAACACAGTTTATTGGGTTAATAAGATAAAAAGGCACAAGTTGCACTGCAGCACAGTTTGTTACCAAGCAGGCACTGAAGGCACCACAGGCAGAAAAATCCCCAATGCCTGTTTAACTGTGCTGAAGCCCAGCTGGGAGAGAAACAGAAGAGACTGACCACAGGCTGCTGATTCCCTCACCTCCATTAGTCACTGCATGAGGAGATGTTTTCCCTCTCGCCCACAGAAGGTCAGTACCATTAACAGAATTGGAAATCCTGATTAAATTCTGCAAGAAGGGCCCATGGCCTTACAGAGACTGGCTTCGTTATGAACTACCCTGTCTTCCACTTGTTATCTCCTTCAAACAGCAGTGAGCTGCACCCAGAGCAGAAATCCAAGGACCTCCAGATACCCCCCGACACCCCAAATGCAGTCCCCTCAGCTACATTTGCTTACCTGGTGCGTTTTGTAGAAGAACAAGCAGAAGTTGGTGAAGACGACCCACAGTTTCTGCCAGCCATTGCTGTTCTTGAACTTCCTCAGCAAGTATCCGGAGAGCTGGTTCTAGCACAGAACAAAAACTACCGTGAAACCACAGGTCGCTGTCCTTCAGAAAAAGATGACAGCTGCTGCAGATAAAAAGCTTGAGGCTGCTTGCCATAACCACTCCTGCACTTGCTCCCGTGTTGTAAAAGGCCTCCCAGATATTTCACATGGTGACTGAATGACTTTGTATCTTCAGTTCACTAATTCACAACTATCTTCTTTTGAACAAATTAGTGATTCCTCTCCACTAATAGCAAGTTCCCCTTTATGTTTAAGCGCTCGCTGCATCTCAGCACAGTGTCAGGCAGCACACAGGAGGGTGCTGCACTGACTCGTCCCTCCAGCAATTGCTCTCCTTTGCAGCCTACAGTCAGTGGAATGGTGACAGCCACGAGGGCATCCATCCCTTTAGCCACCCTTTTTTACATGCAGAAAAACCACACAGAACACACTGCATGAGAAGGAAAATAAAGCAGAAGAGGAAACAGAGGATGCCAGAGTTGTGGTCAAGCTACATGGGGCAGCTATGCAAAGCCAAGCCCGGTGTGGCAAGCAGGGAAGTTGAACATTGCTGCCTTGGAGTCAGAGCCACCCAGTGCTTGTGCAGCAGGATAAGGAGACCTACAGCACGGAATGACAGCAAATGGATTTTGTAATTTGCGAAAAACACAGGATACACAGCAGAATTACGTAGAGAACCATTTTGGGAAGCATAAACGGGAGGAAATCCTGTATCAAAAAGGCAGCGTTACAACTCTGCCGCTGGCTGGATGGGGCATCCTCACACCAGCACATATGGGCTCACTGAGCAATTATGAAGTGAGCAGCAGTACATTTTCCTTGGCATCCCATGGCTCCTCCCCACCAGTGCAGAACTTGAGAGGCATTTTTACCTGGATCATGCATAGGTAATCAGACAGGGATAGGCTCTGATTCCGGTACCAACAAACATGGGTGATTGTGTTGGGCCGTTGGGCCAGGCCCAGCAAATAGCGAGGAGGAAGCTCTGGAGAAACAGCAAGAGAGCAGAAAACTGAGCAGAGAAAAGGGGGAGAGAAAGAGAAAACCAGAACATTAGGATAAGAGAAATGATGCAAGACAGACATCTGTTAAAGGAAAATGGATTGTGAAAAAAAAATATGGTATTAGAACATGGAACAGATCAAAGCGAGAGGGAGCTGCAAGAACTCACACATTTAATCCCAGAGTCTGTAGCAGGGGGGATCTCTTTATTCGGGTACAGAATAGCAAGATGGTGCCTTTCACAAGGGTATTGGCAGGGAAAGGAAGGCTTGTCTCCTCCGATAGAAACTACTTTCTTTGCCAAGTGCCCAACTTCTGGACCCTAAGCCAAGGTAACATCTACAGGGCTTCCTTTACTGAGCTGATAGATACGCTCTCTACATCACGAAAACCCAGGAGCTTCAGTGCCCAACTTTTAACTCCTTCCATTAAACAAAAAGTGCCTTAACAGCAAGGGAGGGAAGGTAGGAAGGTAGAAATACACGGATGCAGCACACTGCCCCATTGCTGTTTGCCTAGTTAGTGATCTCCTTTTTCTCTTCATGGTATTTAGGGTCCTTCCCACTTCTGGAAGTCTTCCAAGCATGCCAGCCTGCAGGAAGGTGTCCTACCCAACTGACCTTGCCAAACTGCCGCCTAAAGTGAAACCGTAGTGCTGGTGCAAGCAGTGCTCCGCATAAGGACAGCTGAACAGACATCTGTCTCGAAATCTGCAGGATTCAGTACCAAAACATGCCACCAGTGCTGCATCAAGCCATGCCGAGTGCTAAGACCTGAAGTAACAGCAACTCAGTGGGCACATAATAAATCTCTGTTCAGCATAACACAACAGTGCTGTAAAATGGCATTTCCTAATTCTTGCTGCTCACCCCTGCCAGCGAGGGAAGGGCAGAGAAGTCATATTCCTACTGAGCTTAAGACATTCTTCTTAATTCTAGGTGCAGTACAGTAGCTAACCAGACCTCAGTATAGCAGAGTCAATCTCTAAAGGAAAATATCATGGATAGGTAACTTATCATCCATCAAGGCTGATGAAACCCAAAGGAACAATTCAGTCCTAGGATATCTTGGGTTTCCTTTAAAATGTCCCTCCTTCAGTGCCTCTTGGAGAGCAGAGTGTGTGTATGCAGACATAGACATGCACAGAGGGGGGCAAGCATGCTATGGCCTTCTAATGGCCCATGCTCTCTCACGGACGCAGAGACGCTGCCAAGGCGAAATAGGAGATGGAGTGGAGGCCAAGTGGCAGCCGAGCGAGCCAGGACGGACGGAGTGAGATGTGAGAGCTGCGCCCTGCGGGTACCTCGACAGCCACACTGTGGTCAGTCATGGAGACGCTCGTGTTGCGGTACCAGCACACGTGCATGGTTGTGTTGGCACGGTGGTGGCTCTGCCTGTCCAAGGAGCTACGAGAAGAGTGTATGTCATCTTCGGACTCCTGTTCTAGAGAGACCTCATCAGAGGATCCTGGGGGAGGAGAATTCAGCAGCGGTTTAAGAGAAGTGTGCAATACAAAGAGCAAGAGAAGCAGGGATTCCTGAGAAAAACTGTTCTCTCTTGCAATGGTCCAGTTTTAAAATATGTCAACTTGAATTCATTACACAGCTCCTCAAGGCCACTCAGAACAGATCATTGTGGCTTTCATTACTCAGCTCTGCTTGGGGCAGCTGACTCAACAGTGTGTAAAACAACAAACAAAAATCCCCACACTTCATCTTCAGTTGATTCTTAGTGAGGAATAGATAGAAGTGCTCCAAGAAGGGATACTACGTGTTTCAGCACATCCATAACACCACCAGAGACAGGCACGAGAATGCTGGGCTATAAAAGAACTCGCTGGTCTCCAAAGACACCAAATTTCTGGACAAGAAAATACACTACATGGTTAAATTGAGAAACATCTATGTAAGAGATGAATAAGGACCTTATAAAATTAACAATTCTACATATTTCTTTTGATTAAAACAAAACAAAAGCACAATAACTCCCCATTACCGTATGAATTATAAAAATACTCCATATATGTCATCAAATTCACAATAGGAAAAATGAAAAGAACATGACAACTAATGCTTTTCAAGAAGGCAGGAAACACTACTTACTGTTGGAGCGACTGCATGCTGAGTTTTCCAGAAGCATGTCAGATTTCTCAGTAGATTTCTTGGCCATTTCAATTGCCATGTTTAGGTCTTCCATCCACTTCCCCATCTCCAGGTGGGTACTGCAAGACAAATGGTGCAAATGGAGACCAGCCCAGCCTGGAGCCGTGACAGAGTGCTAGTTTGCTGAAGGAAGGCAACAAGTCACTGCCCAATACAAGGAGCAGTAAATAAATAACAAAAATTCCTCCAAAGCATGAGCTTTCCAGACAGAAAGCTGACCTCACACAGCCTTCACCGCTACTTTCAAGCCTTGAAACAAGACTAAAATAACCATTAAAAACTTGGACTTTACAGCAAAGAGAATGAATACACAGTGAGAGGGCCACATAATATCCCCCTCTGGAGCTATCAGACTCAGAAGAGGAATTATGTGGTCTAGGCCATTGCTGTTCTTCACAGAGAGCTTCACAGCTGATGAGTATTTCAAATATGAAATCATGTTTTCACTCCAAAAAGCGTTTTGGAGATGGGTGGTGTGACCATACTGGAAACAATTTTTTTTGAAGGATAAAAGGCAACCTGAAAGACAGCACATCTTTCAAAGGGGATATAGGATTTACCTTACATCTCAAGTAAGTAAAACACAGTGTGCAGGAAGATGATGACTTCTTTCACCCCACATAGTTTCCATTATGTGTTACATGGCTCACGTCATTATTACAGGGTAAGAGCTTTACAGCTCATATACGCGTATTTATATCCATCGGTATGCAACAGCGTAAGGTTTTCCTTTAGACATGGCCACATGGCTGTGGCATTTCTTTTTTACCTCTGGCTACATTCCCCATGTGCCCAATTGTTGTTTGAAGTGCCATATACAGTTACACGCTCTTGTGTTTGCTTGGGTGGGTCTGTGGGACTTTTTTTGGTAACCATCTCTTTTTTTCCGAAGTTTTTAATTTAGACTGAAAATTCCACACATGGTCTAAGCCCAGCAGCAATTTTTTTTGACAGGTAGGGAGAGGTAACATAAGAAAAACAACAACCTTTTAGCTATTTCTAAGTTATGACAAGGTAAAAATTACATTTATTTTTCCAAACTTAAGAACCTTTCAAGCACTTTTTGATTCGCAGCTGCTGAGAAATGGTTGATCTTAAAAATAATTGACATTTTCAGGTGTTAGGCTGGAATAAAAAAAAAGTTTTGCTTGCTAAATATGTCTGCATACCAAAAGTATTGGCTCCTGTGCCACTACATACCTGATTTATAAGTGTTCAGTAATGGTTATTTTTCAAGAACTATTTATCAAGCAGTAAAAACCCCTACAAATTTAAGGTTGAGTTTTAGTGCTCCCATCCTGCATTCTTAGCATACCCATCTCCAGGTGCCTTTTAGGGGAACTCCTAAAGCTGATCCTGAGAGAATAGGTGTAGTAGACATTCTAAGTATATTTCAGATATAAAGTAGAAAAATATGGCAAACTCACTGCACCGGGACAAGTTACACAGAAAAGAGATCAGTTTTCCCTCCAAGCCAGCCTTTAATTTTTCCTCTTCATTCCCAGCTTTCTCCATGAGATCCATGCAGGAACTCTCCCCTCCTTACATCCATTTGCATGTTCTGGACTTTAATTCTTTTTGAGTCTCTAAAATATTTGTATGTTTAGATTTTGTTTTGTCTCCTGCTTTATAGCAGTTGTTTACAGGATGACACTGGCAACTCAGCTAACTAGACAACAATACAACGGCAATGTTATTGCTGCTGCTGTGTGTTTAATAATACACTGTTCTGTGAGATAAACTACTTCCCAAAACACAACACTGATAAAGGAGTTGTGAAGCGTCCTGTGTTTGTTTTGAAGTCATGCTTTCCAGAGGATGCATGAAACACCCCCCTGGCTCTGCACCACACAGTCCAACAGTAACTCTTTGGAGAAGGTATCTATCAAAACTACAGGCAATTGAGGAAAATAAATGTTACCTTGCTGCCACCACTATGGTTTTTTGTGCTGAATAGATGGTGAAGCAGTGTGGGACAGCCCATTCATTCTCACTCTCCTCCACCTGCAGAAAAAAAGAAAAGATTTTTCTCATCACTACTCAGCATCTGATAAACACTAAAACTGTCCTCCTTGGCAGCCTAGGAATTTGAGTCACAATATGATTACAACCCAGTTGCAATAAGTGCAAAACAGCTACTCTTTTTATGAATACCACCTACTTCAAATCTATTTTGGCTCTATATAATAATCTATATTGTGTGTCTCTACTGACGCATCTCTAGCGGCACAGCACCATATCCAACAGGGCAAGAAAAGGAGGGTTCTGAGCAGGATTCAGCTTATTACTTACCGGTGGGTCGAGCACTATCAGCTGCAAATCAAACACAGAAAGAACAGTCCCATTAGAATAGGGGGTGGGGAGGCAGGAGGACTGATTATATGCCTAGGTGGGTGCACAGGGGAAAAATGCCAGGACAAATCTGTGTTTCCAGATCAGCTTCTCACAGCAGCGTGAAAATGAACGGTCAAAAGGGCGTGCTCCAGCTGGTTTGCTAATGCGATGGAAAGAATAAGCTTACCACCTGCAGACAAGTCTTCGTTTGACACACAGGCTGGGGCATGTGAAGGTCCAGTCCACGGCCAGCAGCACCACAGACTGCTGTCACTGGCCTGGGAGCAGCTTGCGGCTTTGGTCCTTGTGCCCTGAAGGAATTGCCTCAACCTGCCTTAAGGCGAAGTCATGTCCTTAATGCTGTGATCCAACTTGAAACCACTTACCAACATGCCATGCAGAGGAAGATGTCCATGAATTTTGAACTGATTTGTCCCTGTAACCCCTTTGCTTGTGTACAGTAACATATCTGAGAACTGAAAAAGGCAGGAAGAATACAATCAATATTCTGAAGACAGCAGGCAGGGCCAAGTATTTTTGGACATCTTCTTAAAAATCTTGTTTAAAGGCCACTGCAGATGCATGAAAAAACACCATTTCTCAGTCAGTTTGGCCTACTTTCCTCAAAACTTCCATTTACTTTGAAGAGGCAATTAATTTTTAAAATTCTGTTAAAACTATGTGCCATTAAGAAAACAAGCTGAACAGACGGTATTGTCACAGTCACACTCTATCTAAAAATCCCTCAGAGTGAGTTTTCAGTTGCGATTGCTGATTTTCATCACAAGCACATGAAAACACACTTCCATGACGACTTTATCTTGAAGACTTTGGGTTTATGAAATCCAGAAGGAACACCCACCAGAAAGAACATCCGCTGCTGTAAACCCTTCTTAGTGAGCTTGTACAAGCAACCTTCCCGGATAAACTCCTGCAGCAGAAAATAGAAAGTTAGGCAAAGCTTGATCTTTCCCAAACACAGAGAATTTTAATGGTTCTTTTTTTTCATCCCAGAGTATACAGATGTTGATTGGTGCCCAGCAATGATCGCTAACAGATTTGTTAAACACCAGATGACACCTTTCCTTCTGTTTTGTAACATGAATCAGCTCCTTGCTGCAGCCAGCATTTAAATCAATGAAGCAAGACAAGGAAAAGGAGCAGAGTTCCTGCTGGACACCAGCAGTTCACCTATTACATTTACATCCCACCGCAGTGATTGCCATAGCAATGCGATGCTTCTGTACTTACGCTCAGTATATCTAGCAAAAACAAAGAAACAAAAAAACAAGCAGGAACTAAACAAACTCCTAGAAACACAGTCACCAATACCAGTTTTGCCCAGTGACATGGCTCTCACCGTTGCTATGTTCTCTGTGCAGTCTCAGTCCACAGACAGAGATTGCATCAGACAGACATAAGCAGATCTGGTAGTGGATTTCCTATCGAGTACGTGACATACCACTTCCCACTCAAACACACAGCACCGTACCCCAGCATACCCAGTATCTGCTGTACTGGAAACACCAAACTGTAGCCAGAGTCTAAGCAGAAGCATTTTTGATCTACTCCCTAGGACATCACCAAGACCTCCATGGGAGCTACTATGAAGACAATTATACAAAGCCTTTACAGTCATTCCATAAAACAGAGAGGCAGTGATGGCAAATACATGGTTGAAAGGCACTTCCTTGGCAATAAAACCAATAAAGGCTCTAAAAACTAAGCAAAGGTACTTACCCTACCGGGTGCTGTGAGATTATCTATACCGATCAAGTCATGCTGCAGCTCTGTCAGCTTCTGGAAATTCTCCAGGCGGATGAGACTGTGCTGCAGCTGGGACGTCATTTCTGTGACTTCCTTCAGCGCATCTGTAAGGAAAATGGCACCAAGGGGATCAGAACAGAGCAGAAAAACCCAGGCCACCAATTTTATCCCTGGAAAAGTGAACCTGAAATTTATAGCCAGATTTAGAATAGGACAGAATAGTTCAGTTGGAGGGGACCTACAATGATCATCTAGTCCAACCACCAACTTCTTAAAGCATATTTTATAGCTACCTAGGGGCAAAAGGAAGACTAGCAAGCAACTTCATAGTGCTTCCTATGCTTCTGGAGATTATTGCATATCTCAAATTTTGTGCATATAAAAAGTATTTACCATGTAGCCAAAAGTAAATTAAAAAATTAAAGCCAACTATTGCTGCCAAAGATTACTTTATAAATCAATAGAATTTACTATGCAAGCTTTTGACACTACAAAGTAATTTTTTTTGTCACATTTTTACTTAAAAATTATGAAGAGTTCCTAAAAAACCCCTACTTTTTTCCCCGCTAAAAGAGGGGACAAGAAAAGGACTAATTTTCCAGCTTTGGTTGAAACATTAAGATACATCAAGATTACCATGAGACAAACACTTTCTGGAATGCCAGAAAAAGCATTCATTCTATGCAAAGAGAACAGTCTACATCTAAGTTATCTTTCGCATTTTCCAAACTAGCAGTTAAGGCAATTTTCTATCTATTGCAGAAAGATTTCGAGGCCTGTACCAGAGCAGGGTAGAAGAGTAGTGAAACCTGGTACCAAAAACCTTAAAGAAAAACAAAATTAATTTTAAAACACAAGCTAAACATTTTTTTAATTAAGCTGCCTCCTGCCAGTTTTCTGCTGTTCTACTTGGTACATTCTGGGTTTTTTAAATGATATTTGAATTACAGTATTCACTAAGCAGTTTTGTTTTCAGTAAACTAAATCAAAGTTCCTGTGTATTTCACAGAGCTGCATGAGAGAGTCAGAGAGGTCCTGAATGGAGAAAAAGCATTTACATTGAATTTGTAGATGTAACGCTTGTCTTCCCCAGGGTATGGGCAAAATTCTATATGTACATGGGAATGGTTTCTGCCCAGCACATATACAGCTGAGTGCTCACTCACTCCGGCAATCTGCAAAGTCTGGGTGCTCTGCTGCGTAGTGCTTGCAAAGTCTCCCCAGGATCAACTTGTAGTGCATCAGTCTCTGGATTGGTTTGAGCAGAAATGTGTTGAGGGGCAGGTAGCAAACCTTCTGCAGCTCAAACTCCTTATAAACCATTTCCAGCTTCTTTAGGCGTTTAGTTGCTTTCTCCAGTTCTGTCAGGACCTCATCATGCTTCTGCAGATAACTGGTAAACTCCTGTTGAATCATACAAAAAATTACTAGGATCAAAGTAAAACAGTCTTCAATAGATTTCACAGTGAGTAAGAAAAAACATCCACTGCCCTCTCTACTTTCGTCTCTGACTATGATTATACAATCCAAGACTGCATATATTGTCATAAATGTTGACAAAAATAGCATTAGCAACATTATATGTTTCAATGGCTTCATTAAAAGAGAGAAACCAGTATTAAAAATAAAAATATTTGCTTGGTTGTCCTCTGTTCACTATTTACCACAGCTGCGCCTCTGATGAGAACAGCTGGTAGCACCACCCATTAATATTTTGCCATTCTAAGACAATTCTTGTCAATTACTGACATTTTTCAAGTTAGGACAGGCAGAAGTGTGCTGAGAGGGTTGTCTCATCTAGGTTTATCTATTGAAGAAACTGGCAGGCAGCTCCCAGTTGGGGTCAAAATAGGTGTCTGTGTGGCACTATGCCTATGCCTGCTGGGAATGTCAAATGCAGAGAGTGCTGATAGTCAGAATAGCAGTCACACACTTCTGCACTCCCATTCAAGCCGCTGGTTTTAATGACATAATTACTCCATTACTACAGCACAAGTGTAAGTGTCCTATGAAGGCACTCTACTCCAAATAAAGGTGACTTCATTTCAAAAGAAACTACTCTGCAGTCAAAAAATATTTCTATTTTGGAATTAAACAACCTTACGAAACAGGGTCTCCATAAGGGAGAGTCTGAGTTGTGCAAATATAGGAGAGACAGTGAAGCTAATTAAACAATTTTTCTTCATCTTCTGCTGAATAAACAATGTAAATGGAGGTCGTTAAATAAGCAACAGTGGTATAAAGCCTTGCTGTAAATATTTTATTATGTTTTCTTTTAAATTTATCAACAGTAATTGTTTGCAAGTTACTTCAAGTTTAGTGGAAATGCTAAACCTTGAACTCTCATTCTTGACAAAAGGAAAAAATGACTCAACAATCCTGAGATTCCATTATTTTAATCCTTCATCTACCTTTAGAGTACGCATATTCTTGAGCAGAACATCTCCAATGCGTTGATAATCTCCTTTCATGTGAGCATTGGTTTTTCCTTCCCTGGAACACACATAAGGAGATGAAATAAGAAGGCACAGTACGTGGGAGATGAAAAAATTTCAATTTCCTCCCTCCACCTTCTCCTGTACTTCAAGACATAATCTTTAAGAAATGCTTCCTGGGTATCTGTGTATTTTAAGGACTATTTTAATAAAAGTAAGGGAAGCAGTACTAACATTAATGCCTCCTCTGTTTTTAGTCACTTGACATTCCCATTTCACTGTTTGGGTTGAAAACTTGGCACAGTAAATATGGAAGCTGCATAAAATAACAAACATAAAGCCATGCTTAGAAAATTGAGAAAGGAATAGAAATGAATTTGTGTTAAAGTCTGTTTCAGAGTTTAACCTCTCAGACTTCTGAATAAATGTCATAACATGATCCCACCTGAATTTATGAATTTATTTTTGTTCGTACTTAGTTTACATTAACCACTTCCTTTTGAATGGTAATTAGATTCTCATATATTATATCTCGGGTCAGGACAAAGTAATACAAAGTTTAAAAGACTAAAGACATGCTCTTTGAAGTAAGTTGTGCTGCAAGAACTGAACTCTAATCTTCATTACCAAAAAGTGTTTCCTAGATTTTTACCTGGAGATTCATTAACTGGAAGATATTGAAAAACACACACATTATCTTTTTGACCTTGTGTTCCTTCTCTTTTCTAAAGCTAGAGAGACAACACCAGGTTATATTAATGGTGGGACTCAATGATCTTAAGGGTCTTTTCCAATCTAAATGATTCTGTGATTACAAAAAACTTGGTCTGGTGTACAGTTCATACGGCTACAGGATATTATGTACAAGGCAGTGCTTGAAAAATGGGCTTTGCAAAATGTGTTTAGTCATTTTTTTAAAACTATAATTTATTAAAATACTTTTTCCTTAATTCTATTTAAACAGAAATACCAGTTCAAATACAGATTAAGTACAGTTTTGATGGGAGGACACAGGAAAAGGTCCCCCCACCCATTGCCCATGCACTGCACTATTAATGCTTACCAGAGCAATAGTCTTTGCTCAATCTCTTTCAGAAAGCCTCGATGAAACTCATAAATTGGGTCTATGTTGGAGAAGAGTAATGTCATCAGGCCGTCTGGCATAGCGTTTTCCTTGATG
Organism: Balaeniceps rex; assembly: GCA_013401315.1. Taxonomy (NCBI): domain Eukaryota; kingdom Metazoa; phylum Chordata; class Aves; order Pelecaniformes; family Balaenicipitidae; genus Balaeniceps; species Balaeniceps rex. The sequence continues at coordinate 34,943 of VYZW01029347.1, read as the reverse complement.
ACCGCGCTGCGAAACCACTGCCGGAAAAATCATAAATTATGATAAATTTTTCTATTTAAGAAATTAATTGCTAGCATAAAAATTTCCACTCCTGTAGTGATGGGGGAGGGGAAAGTGTGTGCACAGGGAAACAGCAGGAAGGAAGGAGAAATATTTAGGGAAGACGTAGTCAGGACAGATGAAAAGATGTAACTTCTTTCCTTGCCAAACATTACAAATATGAGGCTTATTATTGGTTCTGGGCACAAGCATGTTCCTTAATGCAATGATGAGATGGTTGGTAATGGCTCTAAGTTACAGTCAGTTACCAAGTGGCTGCCACAGCTGATGTTACACCACTGCTTGTACTTCTACGCAGATACAACTGCTCTTTCAGAAAACTTGGGAGCCCTGTGCAAGTTACTCAGTAGCTGGAGACATCTTGTTGCATGTCACATACTGCACTTTTTATCACTTCGGTTCCCCGCTTTCTGGCAGGGACGTGAATGTTACAAAAAATCCTCTGAGATGCCAGATGTTCCCCCATCTTTTAGGAGAAGTGCTGGGAAGCCTGTAGGAGGAATTTGAGTGAGATGGTGCTTGCTGAGCTCGCAAAGAACACCTCAGTTGAAGACATACGGCTTTAAGGGACTCAAACTTCTCTTTGATGAAATTAAAACAATAGCTTATAGAAACACAACAGTCAGTGTTCAAATCCGGAGTAAATGAACAAAAAGCTCTTACAGAAAAATAGTTGGAAACTCAGGCTGTCCTCCAAACAAGGACTTACTTGTTTGCTCTGGGTGAAAGGAGGGGAAAAGAAGGGGAAAGAAAAAGCAGCAACAAAAAAAGACAAAACTCCTCAAACCCAAACCCCTATGGATCCTTAATACCCTTTGCACTTTTCATCTGCTCTCATGATCTGAAGGCCCAAAGAGAAAAGCTTCCCAAGGAATACCACAGAGATGATGGCTAGATTATAAGCAAAGCTAACAGCAATGACTTATCACTAAGCTGAATGCAAAACATTTTTGTCCCTGTTCACAATTTTCAGGGAGAAAGGACATCCTTCTTCTGTTACATGGAAGAAATTCCAAGTTTTTCCAAATTAACAATTACAAATCTGTTAAGAAAAGGAAAAGCATTAAAGAAAGTTAAAAATCCTTACGACTGTAATAACTTCCAGGTCCTTTAAATATGTCCGTTCTGTAGCAAGAATCTCCTTTGATATGAAGTATGCCTTGTCAGTTGGGTAGCGCTGAAAGAACACAAAGTAAACAACAGGTATTAAAATATAAATGCTCTATTTATTACTAAGCACAAGGTCAAACCTTACATACATTTCCCCTTGCTGCGTGCAAATGGAGCAGTTGATTACTAACAGGCATCTCTGTATTTAGTACCATATTCTCAAATACTGACTTCACTATAAAATACTATTTATATTTCAAGATTATTAAAAAATAGTGTCACTTATATGAAATTCCATTTCAAAATCAAGGGAGCACTTTACAAAAATATGGAAACAGTTATTCCAGATTTCCTAGGTTTTAAACACTTCCCTAATCAAACGGAGCATAACAGATCCACTGTCCTTTTCCAAAAATATTCTATTTCCACTCATAGCTTTTACCCAAATCCTTTGAAGATCATATTAATTAGTTAAGAAAACACAAAAATCAAACTACATCAGTTGTTGGCTGCATGCTCCAGGGCTGCTGTTTAAAGAAAATATAAGACAGAATGGACATGGAAGCACAAAGGAATGAAATGGTGAACAAAGATGTTCTGCAGCTGCAACAAACCACAATCAGAGTTAGCCTGAAAACATATATTATTAAAAATCACATAAGTAATATTAAAGAACTAATCACATTTCAAGTTAAGATGCTGCTTTGCCTCCTTAGCTCAATATGCCGTGCCACAGTTTTGTGCCAAATCCTCGCCTGGTGAAAATAAATGACGGCAAACCCGTTTGAGTTACATGAAAATCTGGCCTTCTCTGTCTTTGTCCCTCTTGAGGGTAACACAGCCTTGAAAATTATTTCTCCCTTTTCCTTGTATGTACCAAGTTAATAAAAAATTCTCTTTTGAGAGGCACTTTGAGATGCCTTTCACTGCCACCAGCACAGCTACTCAGTGCTTCTAAATCCTCCATCTCAATCTTGCTCATGGAGGAGATGTTTTCCTGGTTGCTCAGTAATATATCTATTGAGTCCATCTTAGCCACACAGAATCCCTGGAGGTGTGTATCCGCAAATAATTAATTTTGAGAAACTGTCTAGCCTCTTTTCAGGATATTTTATGCTTGTTACTGTAGTCCCACACATCAGCTGCCTCCCTAGGGGTACCAGAGGACATATTTCTGTTCCCTCCATAGCCATCCTCTTAACTTTAACGTACCTGCCTCAGGTACATGGTGTCAGGGAAAGTCCTAACTAATCTTGGCTTCAGGTATTTTTTATTTTTTCTTGTGCTATTTACCAGATCGTAGCCTCATAAACCCTCAAAATGGTGCTGAACCTCAGTGGGCATCTTTCTCAAACAGCCTCTTCCCAAAGGATACAACATCATTTTCCTGACCTCACTAGAGACCAAGGTGACACAGCTCTTATCCCACTTATCAGCTTTCTCCTGCAGCACTTACCCGTTCTGAAACACCCTGTTTATAAAACAATGGAACAACACACACTAGCTTGACCGTAACTTCAGCAGTCTCTTACATGATATGAGAATTACTGCTAACAGATAAGTTTTTTGTGTAACACTGTTTCGTGTACGCCTCCTCCTGGGCTCTGCACAGGATACTATAGCGCGCAACGCCCGTAAGGGATGAATGTCTATGGAAAAAATAGAGTTTCCCAAGGCAAAGCAAAGCTGGGTTAGGGAATCAACCACAGGCTGCAACAAGAGGAGATCACAGGGAGCCTCATCTCTGTAGCCACGGCAGAGATGACCCTGCTGCGAGCTCTGCACAGCATCACTGCACACATGCACTCCTACTGGCTTCATCCGTCTCCTCAGTGTTGCCTCTCTTGCACTGGGGACTCCCCGGCAGCCCCCAGCTCACCTGGACCTGCCACCATCTCATACCCATTTAAAACAGTTGCTTAAGGAGTTACCCTCAAGCGATGTATATCATCTAGCATATTCTTGAGAACTCTGGAAAGGACCCTGCCTGTCCCCAGTTCACACCTTGTGCTTTGATCCTCACTTGAGTGCTTTTTCCCCACTCTCAAAAATATTTTTCTGCATTGTTTCTTCCTTAAAAAACCTACAGAGCATGAAGGCACATGAAAACACGCTGTGCCCACAACCTTGCACTTTTCATTGCCTGCACAGATTACCATTTTCATCACCTTTAAGCACTTCTGCAGGTTTTCACTTTATTCTCCAGCTGATTGCATGCTAGCTCGAGGAACAGAAGATGCTTTTCATTCCGCAAGCATCTTCTCTCCCTTTCTCCCTCCCCACTGCATCATCGCTTTTTGTTTACTGTCTGAAGTTACTGCTGCTTTCCAAATTGCTCCCTGCTGAAATTTAGCACCCTTAATTTTCTTTTTTTTTGGTCTTACAGCAGTCCTAACTGAATCCCTTGTGCTGAGTCCTGGCAGCACCTGCTACACAGATCCTGTACAGAAGCACCGAAAAGCAGTACCGCTGTCACAGTGCAACAGGGGCTGTGCCAAACACCTTCATTACTGGTCAGGCACTGCAAGAGGAAAGAAAATCCATTCATGCCTGAAAAAAATAAACACAAAAACTCTCTGAGGAGGCAATCTGCTTTCAAAGTCCAAAGAAAACGTTCCTACAACCATAGCAGGCATCAAGGCAAATATCCTCACTTGGAAAAACTAGTGTTTCACTGTATTATGCACATACAAACCCACCTGGAAACCTTCAAACACTCACTAGATGCAGTAACACCAGCTTGTGTCAAGTGAAGAGCTCTACTTTGAACTTATAAAGGCCAAAGATAAAGGACTATGAGACTAAAAAAGACTTTCCTGTCTGCCTTGCACCTAGATCACAGTGTCACAAAACTATCAAGTCTGGAAAAAACCAACCAAATAAATAATAATTCCATGCACACAAAAATGCTCAACTTTCCACTTCAAAGACCAGACTTCAGCAGTGTTAAAAATAACCCCAGGTGGGGGGAACCCACCAAAAAACCCACACCAAAAAAGCACAGCTTCTACACTCTTCTAAAGTGGGTTGCTACAAACAACCTCCATTAGAAAAGGAACAGGGAGAAATCTACCAGTAAGATGAAAGAAAACCACAGGGACTTGAAAAGTAACAAAAAACCTCAGCTTTCTCAAGATTTCAGTGCAGCAACAGCAGCATCACAGCAGCATGCAGTGGAAAGCACACACTGCAAGACCTGAATAGTTTGCTGAAGAGTTTACGTACAAATGCCCTGATTAACCAGGTAGAATTACAGCTGCATCAGTACCCTTAAAATCAGAGCTCTATTAATAGTGATATTGTAAGATTACGTTTTTCTTGTACAATAAAGCTGTAAAACTGCTGTGAAATTTAACTTGATTAAATTTAACCAATTTAACATTTGTTTCTGTCTGGGTTTGTTTCACTTAAAACACTGTCTTCAAATGGAAAAGTCTCAGAAGTTGGCCAAGCTTAAGACCAATTACAATAAAATTCCCTTCCAGGATTCTTAATTTTATAAAATAGTTTCAGCCTGAAAGAGAACTCAAGCTGTTGAAATATCAGACTTTGCAAAATGAGGCAGAAAGGATTGTGCTTCAGCATTTAGGACAGACAAGGCAGTCACTGCTCATTATTTCCAGGCTATACTATGCCTGCTATTAAGGATAAATAGGAGAAAGCATTTAAAAAAAAAAAACAAACTACTGAAAACTAACGGTAGAGTGATCTGTCAAAGCTATAAACTCTACCTCAAAAAGTCTAAATGAGACAGGCAGGCTGAAAGTTGGGGGTAGGTGGGTTAACCCATATTTTATTACCAACCAATAACTCCCAGTTATTGGTTAAACCTTCCTCTCTCCTGCAAGCATGTATTCATACCATGTCCGCACTATGGGTGGTTCTTAACAACATTGCATGATCAGACTCAGTTATTTGGGGTCTCCAGGAGAAGAGTGCCTGGAGGATTGTCCTGCCAAGAGCTGCTTGTGTCTCTCATGTTGCAGCACTTGGCTCCACTGAGCTGCACAGCAGATCTTAGAAAGGCCCCTTAGCGTTCAGGAGCAACCACAGAAGTGAGCTTTGGAAGCACTAAATCCAGAGTGGCACCTTTGCTCGTGGTTGAGATTTCTGTATGTTCCCTGAGCAGCTGAGAGTCAGGACATACGGTGCAGAGATCTCCAGATCATCAAGTGAGATGAAACAAGAGTGAGCAAGCTTGCACCTGCTGGCACTAAGAAGTACGCAAAGACATGGTGAAGACAGCAAACAGCATGGGCCTGTGACCTTCTTGCCTAAGGATCCTGTCAGAGGTAAGACAACCAGAACATTGGATGGGGTGAGCTGAAAAGCAAGAGTAAAGGGCACACAAGGTGGTTTCTTCTTTGAGATTACATTCAAAGAAGTGTAACTTTGAGATTAGAACTATAGATTACAGCGTGGCCACTGACTCCACAAGGAACAGAGTTTGGATGATGGAGCCTTCCTTGCAGTGTAATGGAAGGTCCTGGATCCTTCTCAAGTACCGAAGAGTCAGCAAACCTGGCTGCTCTCTCTCTCTCTGCAAGTAGGCAAGGCAAAGCAAGGGGAGCAAAGCAGCTTGCAGAAAAACAGTCACAGAAGTCTGCTCTTAGGTGAACCTCTCTGTCTTACCAGGAGAAATGCAGTGTTCTGTGGAGTGCAGTTGGTCAGATACTATATACCATGCCCCTACAAAGGCAAAGTCTGGTAATTTGTTATCCATATCTGAAAAGTAGTCAAAGAATGCATGTGTCAATGTATGTATACACAGACACTCATTTATTTCTCCTGAGTGCATCTAAATGCTTGGAGTCATTGCTTAAGAAAGAGGAGCTGGCTGGACTAGAAGATTCAAGAGGTCCCTTCCAACCTCAATGATTCTGTGGTTACAGATTCTTGTTATTGCTAGCAACCACCGTGAAAGCCTGATAACATGGTGCAGTGTGGATAAAAAAGAAAATCTGAACCACACACTGACATCTAGCCATCTCTGTCATTTTGAAAAACTGTGGAGGCACACAAAGCCACTGCTTACCAAAGTACGCAATCAGATGTCAGTATGAAGCAGTACGTCAGCTTTGCCGCATAGACAAGAGGAGGCTTGCTGTACAGAGTATGTAAGACTCTGGAGAGACTCCTGGGAGACCTTGGTCAGAATTTGTGGACTACCACCAATTCACCTTTCAGAAAGGCTCTGCAGTGTTCCAGTGAGCAAGAGGATATGGATATAGATGATGTGCTCGGGCAGAGAGGCCTTGCTCGGTGGTGCTGAAGCACAGAGTGAGGAGCTGAAGTTCATGTCTCAAGGACTAAAGGTGGAATCACCTCCAGAACAAAAAACATTTTCTAATTAGAATTACCTGATAAAGCAAGGGTGAATCCTGAGCTCTGCATGGGGGTGAGGAAAACCCCATATCATGTTGGGGAGTTCCCAGCTAAGGCAACCAGTGCTTACCGGTGGAAAGAAAGGAAAGCAGCCTAGGCTACGGATCAGTACCTAGACATAAGGACATCCTGAAGACCCAGAGTTGTTCCTGCTTTGAGACTTGTTGCACCCAGAAAAGTCAGAGGCATTTTTGCCCCCCTCTTTACAGAAAGCAAGCCTCAAGCTTCCGCAAGGTCAGAGCATTGTCCACCTCTCATCAGACAGAAGAGTCAGCCATGGAGAGGGCAGCTTCAACAATACAGCCAGCTCTGCTGAACAAGCCTGTGACTGACTGGGTGTAAGAGGATTCACCGTGATGCCTGCTGCTGAGAAAGCTGAGGTTGAGCTCAGGTCCTCTACAGCCCAAGAGGGGACACCTCAGAAGCACTCTAAAGGTCCTGTTATGATTAGAAAGAATGGCTTGGAGGACCAATGTATGGTGAGGTGGACCAATGAGACCATGGTAAGACTGCATGGGAAGCAAGGAACCTAGGAAGAACATACCTTATATATTAACAAATGGTAGCTCTGTGCTATTCTCTATGCTGGTAAATGAAATTATTTTAGAACACATTTTTATTAACAACCCACAGCACTTTGCACAGACAGCACAGTCCACTGAGTTGACACAGGTTAAACATGACAGCATTCCGCAAAGACAAGGCCAGGTTCAACGTCACCATGTGACACAATTTTTCATTACTGAATGAGCCAAAGGCAACCGATTTCCAGAATCAACAGCCACCAGTACTACCCTGTCGAGAATCACCTTGTACAATTCACCTGCTTTGGAGTGTCCTTTCAATAGTCTCAGCACAAAACCAAGGGTTTTTTACATTCTAATGTAATAATTACAGCCCAAAAGGCACCAAGTGCACCGCTACTGTTTTATATCAAATACATATCAACTGTTTCCCCCAAACAGCTCATCTCAGGAAGCCATGTCTCAGAATATCTCAAGTTGGAAGGGACTCATGAGGATCATCGAGTCCAACTCCCTGCTTCTCACAGGACTGCCTAACATTGAACCATATGACTAAGAGCGTCATCCAGGTGCTCCTTGAAGTTTGACAGGCTTGGTGCCATGACCACTTCCCTGGGGAGCCTGTTCCAGAGAGCGACCACCCTCTCGGTAAAGAACCTTTTCCTAATGTCCAATCTGACCTCTTGTTTCCATTCTTGGGTATAAAAGGCAGATTTCGAGCACAGCTCCCTGCCATGCTGGGGCCCTTGCCAGTGGTTACTGCTAAAACAGTGGGAGGTGGTCCCAGCAGCTGAGGCTGAGAAGAGAGGCGTAGGTGGTGGTCCCCTACGCCAAGAGAGCAGTGGGGACTCCAGCCACAACAGCAAGATAAACAGACCCGACAAAACCTTCAGCACTGGAGTTTTTAACACTAACCACATCTGTTCTACCACAAAATATAATGCACTCAACATTCAGTGACCAGCAAGCACAGCTCCTTACCTGAAGCCATCACTTTTCTCGTGAGGTAAATTCCCAGTTGCGACATTATCTTACCTTACGTTTCATTTCATCATCCTCTTCTATCCTGGCACTGCCAGCATCACTAAGGACAGGACTCAGAAGAGGAGATGAACCCTGGCCGGCTGCGTTCAAGTTCACCTGAAACACTGGCTTCAAGCCCAGGGGACTCTTCAGCATGAGGGAAGAGAGATGAGGATGGTCCACTGGGAGGCCTGGGTGGGAAGAGAATGAGAAGATGGAGTGGAAAAGGGGAGAAAATGGTTTTGAAGATAGTGCATCTAAGACGACTACCCACTGTTACTGTAAACCATAATTGCAATCTCGTTATTAAAAAAAGGCAAAAGAAAAAAAGAAAAAAAGGCATATACATCCAAAGACTTAAGTGCATATCTCAAAGCAAACAGAATGTTCTCTGCAACCCAGCTGTTACATGGCAGCACAGTAAGGACAGACACCTTTACAACTGCATTTAAGAGAAAGGATAAATTGTTTAGTGTTTAGGAAAAAGTGCTCAAATCCTGTTGGATTTTGTTGAGTAGCAGCAGGGTTCACAAGATAGGATTATACTGCAGTAACAAGAATACAGCTTTTAATTTTTCCTTTTTAAAATAAGAATTACTTTTCACCCCAGGGGAAAGCTAGGACAAATCATTCCACTACTCGCCACTCCAGAAAAAGAAATCCAGAAGATAAAGATCATTAAAAATACATTCCAAAATCAGGGAATTTCCAAAATTGTACCGAGGGGAGAAGAAAACATATTGCTATACAAAAAGGGACCATGCAAGAGATTTCATTCCTGGCTCTTCTAAGTGTATGAATAGAATAAACTACTGATCTCAAAGGAAAACAATTTTGTGGCACTGAGTATTAATTGGATGGATGCAATCCTCTTGCACAGCAAAACCTGTCTGAAGCAGGAGTAACATGCACTGCTTTGCTTTAGCTTATTAATTGTCAATCTATTTTATATATTAGTATTTAATTTGTGGAGCCTTTAGAGATTTATGACATATAAGGCACCATTACAGTGATTTCAAGCCTATGAACAGTAGCTGCTCTCCTCTCTTCTGCAGACTCCTTAGAAGAAGGAGGACACAGACACCCCTTGGGGGTTCACAGTGAAAACGGCTGTTCAAGAGATCTGCTTTTTGGGACCAAATGAAGGCAACAGACACTCCAATTACTCACACTACGCCCACAAAATTCCTACCTAACCTCGCCCTTTTTTTTTTTTTCCTGATCTTCCCTATGATAAATAGACAAGCTTCGTCAGATCAGGCAACTGAACAGGTACCAAGCACTTCAGTATCTACCGCTTTCACCACGCTGCTCAAACCCTCAGCCATGCTCACAACCCTCCCCAGCATGATTTGTTGTGTGTTACAAGCAGAGAGCAGGGGCTAAATCACCTGACAGAAGGCAAACAGAAAAAATCAACAGCGAAGCCGAAAATGCCAACTCATCCATTCCCAGACTACTTAAAAATCATCCCAAAAGGCTTTAAAAAAAAATCAGGCCCTGTGGATATCCAGCATCTCTCGACAAAGACACAGGTCACACGTGCTGGAGCAAAAGGAGTTAGGAGCTTTTCAATTCACTACTGGCAGGAGCAGCTGCCACTCTCTGGCTCAGGAAGCAAAACCACTGCAAGGCACCCAGCAGCATGAAAATGGCGAGGGAGCCCAAGTGCGTATTTTCACATTGACAAATGTGGGAAGCTAAACAGTGCTGCACTCGGTCACCTGGAATAGATTCAGATCATCGAGGCTGCAGAGTTAACTATTAATACACCAGTCAAGCACAGTCATTCTGGAGGGTATTTTTGTTTCTGCCTGAGCATTTTCTTCATTCCCACTGCTTGTAATATTAGCACAGGAAAGCAACAACGTCTGGCATTTGTTTCACCTATATGGGGACAGAAGTTCATTAGAAGTTTGCTGTCACACGTCAGGGATGCTGAAACAACAGCTTAAAACCAAGTAAGCTACAAGCTTAGGAGGGTGAGGAGCTTCTTTAAATTCTTGGAATTTAATACGATGTAGCAACACGTTCCAGAATTTGTAACTTGAATTGCTTCTGGACAGACCAAATGTTCCGACACAAGGGGAGCAAAAGCGATACAACTTGCGACAAACTCCACTGCCTGCCTATGTCAATCGAGTTGTTCTAGTTTTTATCACCTCCAACAGGAGAAGCTGGCCATTAAATTCATTTCGAACACTTGCTCATTTGTATCTGACAGTGCAAACCCCATTGCCTGAAGTCCGAGTTATTTCTGAAAATGAGAGGCATGTTGAGCTCCTTGAGAAGCCTGAAACAAAAAGCAGAACCCACGATGCAGAAGCACAGGGCTTCCCCTCTCTCCAAGCCTGGGAGGGGGCTAACCTACAGATGCAAACACCTATTGCTTCTTCGGGGGCAGGAGTGCCCTTCCCCTGCATGCTGACAGCTACAGCAGGACACCCTGTAGCCTGCTGTTTATTTCCCTAGGATGAAAGCAATAAAGAATTCAGGAAGGAGCTGTTACAGCTGCAACTTGTAATAGGCTGTCAACTTGAATGGCAAATTCTGCAAAGGGACTTTCCGAGGTTAATGTGACTTCCGAAATTTGTCTTTTCTAGAAAGGACTATAAAATGTCATGGAGCAGCTCAGGTTAGCTTTTTTGCTAACATTTGTCTAAATGCTTGATATAAACTCATATGATGGCATATCCTGGCAGATGTTACAAGCGTGTACCGAAATTTTCATTCTCGTAATCCAACAGTATTTCTCCACTACAGCAGCAAGGGGGGAGCTTGCAGTCAAGCAGGTAAGATGTACAGAAATTCTCTATTCTCCTGGGAAAGGATGGTAAAGGAAGAATCCATGCAACAGTTGGAACAAGAGTTGCTGCTTTCCACAGCCATTCAGTGTAGAAAAATCCTAATTAGGTAGAAATACTGGTGCGAAGATCAAAATGCATGAATGATTTCCTCTGACATCAAACCCTGGTGCACCGAGGTCTTCCCTGCCCCACAGGCAGCAGCATCCTCCGGGTATATTAAAAGGGACTATTCTTTGAGAGGAATGTTTCCATGTTTCAACATTCTGCATCAAGTGGAAATTTGTTCTCTACATGTAAGTGTAACACAAACATCCCAAATTTGGGAAGCCTCACTGTAAGCAGGAGTCAACGCTTCTGTGCAATGACATGGGTATTCAACAATGTAACCCAGACCCTGACATGCAGACATGACTGCATTCTGTACATGACAAATTTCTGCTTTCACATGACACATAAATGCACTTAACTCAATGCAACATCAAAAAATGTGACATTCAGTGTAATATTCCACATACTCAAAGATCTTTAAGTCTACTAATACTTCTTAGTTAATTACACTGTAGTTATAACCATGTATCCTTAAGCAAACAAAGCCACTGTTTCATAAAAAGACCAGCATGCATATAACTAGAAAAAAAAAAATCAAGTCTAACAGTAAAACATTGAAAAAGCACTGTAGTTTGCATGAACACAGCTATGGACTTCAGTGAGGATGCTAGCCTTATCTTTCACAGCTACTGTATAATACTGTCAAATTGTTTTATTGTTTATGCTGCCTCTTGTCCAGGTATAAAAATGCGAAAGGCTCTATCTAATATAAAAAACTATGACTTACTACAAATGTTCGTCCAGTCTACTTTTTACTGAGAGGACCTTCGGTGTATACAGATGTGAAGGTTCATACTCAAATTTGAAAAAGAAGTATGTTTAGAATATTATACAAAACCAGTCATGAGAAGTTCATGATGGGATTACAAAACAACCTTAAGCCAGCTGCTGTAACCATGATCTTACCTTGTATTTTCTTCAGAAGTAATCAAATGCCTCTCACTAGCTTTATTACAGTTAACATACAATTGTTTTCTTTTTGGTTTTGTTTTTTTTTTTTTCTGCTCAATACATCTATTTAGTGTCCAATATCCAAAATCCATTCTTATTTGCCTTGCTAATAGAAATACAGCAGAGATCTTCTCTAACCTGTCAGGCATTTCCCAGGGAATACACTTCTTTACTCCTTGCAAATTTCAGAGAGATGGGTAGCGAAGGAAAATTTTGGAAAACTATCACCCGATGACAATCAGCAATGCCAGAGAAAGAAAGGAAGAAAGCACACAGCAGCCAGGTTTTAAGACTGACTTGTCGTTTACTACATTAGCATAAACCAGTTTTGGTCTCACATTAGGGGCAGCTGCAGGCGACATGCTAGGGAGTTGAAACCACCTTCCCAATCAAGCTTCGAGAGTAAAAAG